>JAADVZ010000739.1:0-15979 GCA_023335925.1 Pythium phragmitis | reverse complement strand
TGGTAGAGCAGCACCTGCTCGATGGCAGGTCCCACGATTGGATCAATGTGCTTGATCATGAACTCGTAGTGGTCGTCCAGCGTCTGCTGCAAGTGTGGGTTTTGCTCGCGGTAGCGACGTTGTTCTGTTGAAAGTCAACACTCCATTAGGATTTGGATACTATCGCCAGGTGCAAGAACGTACGCACCGTCGTGCACGCGCGCACTCGCCTCGACGCCTTTGTTGCGAACTCGGAACGCCTTGATGTCCATTGTTTTCGGGTATGTGGCCACCGAGATTCAAGACACGAGAGAACCGAAAGCCGCCCATCGCGCATCGTATTTATAGGGGAATAGAGAACCTTGCCTACCAAAGGTTATGGGGGGAGCGACTCAGTCATCTGGTGCCTTCCAACGGCATCCGACTATTGTTGCTTGGTCGCTGGTTCCCCCGACACTTCACTATCGCTATTTTCGCAGTGCCGTCTTGGCCGGGGCTCCAGTGCACTGGCACGTGCCGTTTACTTTTGGCCCCAGGGGTTGGGCGGCAAGCCGCCTGTAGGCGACTTCTTGCCTTCGTTGCCCCCTGGTCGCGTGTTGCTGCTCGAGCTCTCGCCAGCATCGTTTCTGCTGTTGAACGCCGGACGCTTGCTGTCACGTGACCAGGCATTGCCACCGCTCGAGCGAGAGCCACGATCGCCACGCTCTCCTCTCTCACCTCTTTCACCTCGGTCGCCTCTTTCGCCTCGATCACCACGGTCTCCACGGTCACCACGGTCGCCACGATCGCCACGTTCACTATTGCCTCGCGTGAACCGTCCGGTGCCCCGATGCTCGCCGTCTCGCTGGTTCGACGACCCACTGCGATCGCTCGTGCTGCGCTGCTCGCGCCACGCATTGCCGGCATTCGTCGGGTTGGAGCTGCTGTTGTTGTTGTTATTCGCGGTACCACTCGCATTTGTGCCTCCGCTCGTGTTGCTGCGAGCCGCAGTCGTATCGCTGAGCGATGTGTCATGGCGCCGGTACTCGAGCGAGACAAACTGCGGCAGGTTGAGCACCTTGCGCATCGTGTCGCGAATGCGGTAGCACGCCTCATTGTTGTCGGCGTTGCGGTTCCAGAGCGAAATGACGTCCTCCGAGTACCGGATCGACACGACGGCGCCGCAGATTTCGTTGCCGACGTCAAACTGCTCGCCGATAATCGCCAGTATCTGATTCCCATCAAAGCGTCGTAAGCGATCGGCACTGCCATCCCTTGGATACAAGGAAAAAGGAACGCACCAGATCTTCCCAGTACCGAGACGAGATACCCTTGCGCACGCGCACCATCCACTTGCCGCCCTTGCGGTTCGCGGCGTCCTCCCACATGGGCTTGATGCCAGTCTTGAACAAGTGGTACTCCATCGAGTTGGAGAGCTCATTGGGGCGCACGAGGTGGTTGTAAATGCGCCAGAAGCCTTGCACCTATTCGCCATGCATACAACGGGGTCAGCTCCAGCCCTACGCATATGCAATACAGCAAGCCAGGCGCAAGTCTCACCGTCTTGAAATCGCCTAGATCCTTGATACTCTTCTCGTAACTTTCCTATAATGGCGTGCAAGCGAGATCAGTCGCTTAAATTGTGTTCATCTCGGCGTCCACCGCCTCTCCACCTACCACTTCGTTGCCCGACTTGGCCCCTGAGCTGCGCTTGATGTACGAGAAACTGTAGGCATTTTGAATCGGCGACTCGCCCTCTATGCGCGAGGGGAAACGATCCCAAAACGTCAGTTTCTAGGCACTGACAAATCCAACGTGGCGTGCACACCCCGGCACCGCTTCGCATCGCACGATGCTCTGCGGCACACCGATCAAAAGCATGCGATCTTCTCTATTCGCTGACCTGGTTCTTTCACGGCGATTCGCTTTTCTTCGCCCATACTCGCAGGATCACGCCGACACTTTACAATACAAGATGCCACGATGCGGCAATTGCGGGGACTTTACTTGGGGTTCTGGCTGCACTCCTTTGTTGTTGGGCCTTGCCTCCCCACAACCACAGTCCTCTATTGAGGAGATATATGGACGTTTACTTTTGGCGTGTGCGATACCAATCACGTACTTAAGAGGGTACATAGGCTACACCTGCGATGCGCGCGGCAAACGACGGATTCGAAAGTGTGAAGGGAAACCTCGGGCAATGCGACGCATTGCACAATGGGGAGCGACTCCGACGACGATTTTCAGCGGTATGCGGGACCATTGGGGAGCGTCTGATAACAGCACTGGATAGAGCTGATTCTATATTACCTGTAGCTTCCTGCAGGAAGAAGACAGCGCGTCTGTGTCGTCCGCGTCGCCCGTGAAAAGAAGAGACGTGAAGGATACCAAGACCAGCAGCAGCAGAAAGACCGCGTCTTCCAAGACGAAGAGCGGCAGCAGCAGCAGCAAACCGTATGGAGGTACATCACGGTCAGTTGTCGCAGCGGCGGAGAAGCTGCTCGCCCGGTCAGCGCGAGCGAAAGCCAAGAAGCAACCGGTTGTTGAAGAAGACAATGAGGAAGAACCGCCACCCAGCTATTCGTACGTTTGGCTGGTAAACCCCGTTTGAATACGCGGCGAGTGCTAATGCTCTATCCGCTGACCCTCAGAGACGATCCGTACGCGTTTGATCTTGGCGATGCAAGCTCTCGATACGCTACGAAGAGTGACGACGTGGACGACGAAGAAGAAGACCCCAAGAGAGGGTACCACACGTCCTCGCGACGAAGCAGCAAGTCGAATAAGCAAAAGAAAGAGAAGAACGACTCGAGCAAAGTGAACAAGCGGGCAGGCAAGTCCAGAGGCAAGGAAGCCGCAGCTTCTAAGGGAGAGGTACCGTGTACTTCGTATATCTTCAGTCGAACCGTGCTTATGATAACGTCCTTCTTCCTTGGATTCTTCTCACCCAGGCAAAGCCAACGAGAACACTGGAAGATCGAGTCGCCGAGATATTAAAACGGACCGGGAGCACAGCTTATCCGTCTGGCGCAGTCACCGAGGAGAAACGTGACGACGACGACAACGACGACGACGCCAGTGATGGTGGATACCATGATGATAGCGACAATGCACAGATCATGACCGAGACTTATGCAAAACCGATAGCGACAAAGGAGATACCCGGCACCAGTGCGGCCAAGAGTAAAGCCAGCGCAGATGTGGAAACGAAGGCGAACGATAGCGACGAGAATAGTGATCTCCACCGCCTCAGCTTTTCAGACTCGCTGGGCATGGAGTCCGCCGACTTTGAGGTAAAATCGTTCGATCTCATCACGCATAGGCCCCCGCTTAGCTATTGCAATCTGTATCTGCAGGTCGGTGCGCTCGCGAAACGGAAGCTCGATCGATCTCGACTCTCACTGGTAATGCGTTTGCCATTTATGCGGATCGACCGAGCCCTCATATGTGGTGTCTCTCTCTACTTATAGTCAAGCCTCAACAGCGAGAAGTTTGCTGTCAATATGGACGCGCTCGAGGAGAGTGAACACGGTAAAGCTGCTGTGACACGTTGGTTACCGGCTAATCGGGAACTTTCAGTAATGATCGTGCTGCTTGCATAGTGTCCCACAACCGCTATGATCAACCGAATGATGATTTTGGTCCCTCCATGGCCGCGTCGGAGCCAGCAGATTCGGATTATGGGGATGACGGATTCGAGCTCGATCAAACAACGGAGGGTATTGCGGAGAGGGGCAAAGACACGATGGATCGTCCGTCTCCACGTGAGAGCTCATTTGTCAGCCAATTCGAGAGCATGAAGGTGCACCCCAGCATGAACAATACGTAGCAGAGACATCCGGTTGACAAAGACTCTGTGTGTGACAGAGTCTTTTCTCATTGGAATCCCCCGTCAAGCCAGCTACCACGTTTCTTGAGACACAACCGGAAGAGCATCGCCATGAAGCAGCCACAAATGGCATTGGAAACCCTCCCGAATCTGACAACTTTGGCTACGATGATGAGGATTTCGAGACCGACGAGATCGATCAGTCGTTCGGGCAAGCGTTCTCGACGGCTGATGATAACAGTCTCCATCAGCAGACGGTTGAGATGAACGACCACGGCAAGGACTTCATCCACGCGGGCGAAGAGCTGCAATCTGCTGAAAGACCAGCAAATGATGGGCCGCCCCAAGTTGATGAACAAGATGACCAGCCGCTCGAGGGCAAAAGTCAATACCTCGCGGATTCCTTGCCACGCCAAGCTGACACTTCTGCACCGTTCAAATTCGAAGTCGTGTCACACGTTATCTCAGTGACAGAGACGACAATCGTGCCATCCAATGAGATGGAAGAGAACAGCGCTTCAATGTCAGCGCCACCCCGACCGAAGGTGCGAGCATTTGCCGATCTTACTCATCAGAGTATTTGTTTACCTTACGTACCTATTGTTCCGCAGTCTCCGCCTCCGCCACCACCTCCAGAAGAGGACGATGATGAAAAGCAGAAAACTCAGACACCCCCGCGGCAAGAGCTGCCAGTATCACAAGCACAGCCACCGACTATATCGACTACCTTTCAGCCTCGCCGATCGGCGGACCGTCTACGGGAGATTGAGCATCAAGTGTCCTCATTACGCTTTATGCGCGATCGATCACCCCCTAAACGCTCTGCTGCTGCCCGCGACCGAGAGTCTCACGACGTCCATGATCCAAAGACTTTCGTAGACGACCCGGAGACGGTGGCTGAGATCGAAGAAATCCAGCAACTGATGGAACAAGCGAAGCGAGCTCGAAAGGAGCGACGAAGACCAGTGTCAGCCCGCTCAAGCGTCAAGGAGAATGAACTAGCACTTCGACTCCAGCAGGCTCAACGACAGCTCCTGCGATTCAAACAAGATGTGGAAGATCTCGCGAAAGGAGACGAGGAGGGGTCGTCTATTCGCACCGACGCCGGCGTGGCTCACAGAGTGCATGGAAGTGGGTCGTCTAATGGCGTCGAGGGCGAGCCCTCCAATGGTAAAGACGGTGAATCCTCCGCCGTTAGAGAGGGCGAAGTGCTACGACGAAGCGATGATGATGGCAAGATGCTCCGCAATGAACGCGATCAGCTAAGGAAGGAGATGCAGTCGCAAGAACGCCTCATCCTTGGTTTTCAGCGTGAGAATGAACTCTTGATGAAGCAGCTAAAACAGCTGCAGCGTGATGTGCACTATGACGTCCACAAGGAGAACGAGTCCCTGCGGATCCAGTTGAAAGAGCTCAGGACTCTCCTGGATGGAGCGCCTCCCCGTGACGTGGTTCCTGATGGAATCGATAGCAAAGTTCAGTACCGAGCAGCCATCGAAGCTCGCCTTCAAGCTGAGGCGCTCGCAACCTCCCTGCAAGAAGAACTGAAAGAACAAGCAACGCGTCATCAAAATCGCATCAACGAGATGAAGATCGAACTGGAGAAAGTGAAGAAGGCAAAAATCGACCTCGAATATCGATGTGAAGGAATCAATCGTGTGAAGATGGAAGCCGAGAGTCGAGAGATCAGCATGCTAAAGGAGCAATTACAGGCGCAGAAGGCTGAGCACGATCATACCGTGTCCGCGCTGCAGAAGAAACTCGACTGGTATGTCAAGAACCAACGGCTGCTCGACGAGCAGGACGACACGATAAATTCTCTTAAAGAGGAGAACAAGCGGCTTAAGGACGAACTAACGTCAGGAGCTGACCAAACTCGAGTCGATGCACCTGCTCGATCTTCTCTGACTCCCGCGAAGATCACGCGACTGCCTGCCGATGTGCGTCGCATTCAGGAACTCGAATCTCGGTTGTCAGATATGGAAGAAGCAATGCGCAGACGCCACCCCGATAGCCTGGTGAGCCTTCTCGTGGCTTCCCGCAAGGCGGACGACGAGTCCAAGCTCAGTGAGCTGAATAAACAGCACGCGCGACAACTCGCCGAATTGATCGAGCAGATGGAACAGTTGCAGGCTGACAACGAAAAGAAACTGAATGCCTTTCGGCAACAGCAAGAGAAGCTCGTGCTGCAGTATCAAAAACAAATCGCGGATGTAGAGCGTCAGCTCGCGAACAAGGACAACAATCGTGCGCGCACAACAACAGACAAGAGCAAACTTAAGAAGTATGCGACTGTCGGTGAAGACGAGCTGTATCGCGTGCGGCGATTTTATGCCGAGAAGATTAAAGAAGTTGAGAGAAAATGGGAGGCCAAATATCGAGCGGTGAAGAAACACGTCTACGCATCGACTGGGCCATCGTTCCCGGGCAATGCGGCGGCAGAGTGCAGTGAGACCTCGCCATCCGATGCTGCGCGCTTAATCCGCACACTTCATCAAAGGATTGCATCCCTGGAAGACGAGATTCGAGGGTTACGCGGCGGCAGAACTATCGACACTACGTACGACTCTAGAGAGGTAGTGGATCTTCAACGTCGTATTGCCAGTGTCGAGTCACAGCTGAAGACGAGCGAAGATGCGCGCCGTCACCTCATCGAAACCATCAGTTCCTTGAGTGCAATGACGGCACCCGCTGGTGCGGCCGACGCTCGCTCGCGGCAATCTGAACAGGAGGAGGCGAGACGCGAGCGCGAGCTGGAAGCCAAGTTGATTGCAGCGCAGAAGGACCATGACGAGTCGCTAGAAGCGTATCGCGAGCAGATCAACTCGTTGAAGCAGCAACTGACGGACGTAAACAAGGCACGGCAACAACTGGCCGACCAGATCGCAGGCCACAGCAGCGAAATCGACCGACTCCAGAAGCTCTTGACCGACGCGGAATACGCGAAGCGACGACTGCAAGCGTCGGTCGAGAAGGTGCCGGCGCTGGAAAGTGAAGTGGCCATGCTGCGGGAGGAGCTTTTGTCGCTCCCGCACACGCCGTCCATGTTTCAGTTTCGATCACTTGAGATGCGGATCGAGACACTCACGCAAAAGCACCAGCTTCGCGAAGCCGAGTTGAAGATGCTGCTTACGCAGGCGACTCAGTCGAGCCAGCTCGAGAAACTGAGTTACGAGCGATTGTACCGCAACGCGATCGCGCTGAAAAACGCCGAGATCCGCAAATTCAAGACGCAATTGGGCGAGATCCTCGACGAGCTCGAGACGCTGCGTCGTGCTGCCTCGCCATCTCCCTCGACATGAACCTGAAGAACAAGGACATGAGAAAAGACACTGTGGGGGAAGAAGCGAAAGCATCGACCGTGATTTCTCGGGCATTTTCACAAAAACTCTAGATGTTTTAACTTAGGTCATCGAGTCGATGAGCGCGCTTCGCATGGTCGACGAAATGGCCGACGGTTGTGCGTTCTGGAGCTTGAAGATGCTTTCGACGACCGAGATCTCGGTCGAGGTCGTGTCGAGACCGCAGAACGCCGTCCAGTCGTTCACGACAAGGCCAGCGCCAATCACATCGCTACCGCGGTTCACGGTGCCAGCCACGACGGGCACCTGGAGCAGCGACGAGAGTTCTTCTTGGTCTTCCACCGACGTACGCGGGTGCACGAGGCAGCCCTGGTTCGAGAGCGAGCTGTAGCTGCCCACGAGTGCGTTGCCGGCCACGGTCTGGCGAAACACTTCGACACCAAGCGTGTCGGCAACAATCTCTTCGGTCTCACGGTCCAAGTCCGTGTGGACAAGCGCGACGTGGTCGTTCGCGACAATGCAGTTACCAAGCGCCGAGAGACGCTCTTCGACGCGCTGGACGGCGACCGAGTCCGGCAGCGCGTTACGAATGTGCTGCATCTCCTGGTCCGTGGTCGTGTTGGGCAACAGCAGCCCACGCTTGTTGCCGACGGCGACGCGGCCGACAAAGCGGCAGCCGGCGATCGAGGCGTGGATCACGGGAATGTGGTCGGCGAGCTCGGCCTCGAACGTCGAGTAGAAGTTTTCCGAGCCGCCGACGCACACGAGCGCGTACGAGTTGGTGAGCTTGGAGAAGACGCCGATCTCATTGCTGTTTTCGAACTGACAACGGATCGCCATGGCTGTACGAGTGACTGAAAAAGGGGAAAAGAAGCTTCGGGAAGGAGAGATGCGGCGAAGAGCTCAAGATGGAATGTGGTGGGGACTGGAGAGCCAACAAAAAAAGCGAAGCTCAAGGTCCACCAAAGGCTTCCAAGTTTCGTACTTTGAAGGAGAGATACGGTGAGAAATGACTTGTTCCCGAAGTTTCAAGGAACTGGCCGAACGGTGTTCCAGAGGGTGGAGAGTGGGTACGAGAGACCAACACTCATGGAAATGTGACATCATTCTCTCCTTTGGGTGAGATACCGGTAGGTACTGGTATTCCAACGGTAGGGAGGATGTGTGTCATCTGGGACTTGTGCAGCTGAGATGAAGACGTTGAAGGGAGAGGACGACGCCTCCTCTGCCGCTCCACTCCTCTCCTCTCCGATATGCCCATCAGTCGCCAAGCAGCAGTGATTACGACGAGCGACACAGGAGCGGCGAAATTTGTTCCGGCTTCCTCCATCTCCCCCCCCCAATAACAATGACGGCCCGCAACAATTCACCGCTTCGTCTGCCGGCTGCGTCATCGTTCACAATGGAGGAGCTCGACTTCATCTGTTCGTCGTGCGTGTGCGACACGGAAGAGCAGGTCGCCGACTTCCGCTCGGCGCTCGTGGACGGCCGGCGCCTGCTCGACTTTGACGACTGCTGCTCGTGCGTGTACGACCGGCTCACCTACATGTGGCGCAAGAAGACCTTCCACCACTGGCGTCAGGCCACACGCACGGCAATCGCCGCCGATGAGAATGGTGCTGCCGATGGCGGGTGCCTCTCGACGACGCCTCCAAGATCTCGGAGTGCGAGTGTGGCCAGCAGCGTTGCCAGTCCGACGATAGACGAAATGCTGGGCGACCCGCCGTACTTTGTGACGGCACTTGCGCCGGTGCTCCACACGGTGGTTCAGTATCTCTCCGTGTCTGAGACTTTCCGATTGCTGCGCGTGAACCGTTTGCTGGCATGTGAAGTCGGCTTAGCAGCGCAGTCACTGAACTTTATCGCGGTACGCCGTGTGCTCCGCGACGACCATTTGGTATCGCTGCCAGGTCAGTTCCCACATCTCACGGATCTCATCTTGACGAGCTGTTCGAACATCACGGATGATTCAATCGTCGACTCCGTGAGCCAGCTCCCGTCGCTGCAGTCGGCCGCGCTGAAGGGCTGCTTCCACGTGACCGACGTGGGCGTCTCGGCGTTGGTCCACTCGAACGCTCGTCTTACATCGCTTAACCTTGGGTACTGTACCGAACTCACCGACACGAGCGTCACGGCCATCGCCGAGCATGCTCCCGGTCTCACGAACCTCAGCTTGCGTGGCTGTCGACGCGTCGGAGACACGGGCATCAGAGCGCTCTCCAAGCTGAAACACCTCAAGACGCTCAACCTGTGGTACTGTAACCAAGGCCAGTTGACCGACATGGGCATCGCGTCGCTTGCAGGGATGACGACGCTCACGAGCCTCAACTTGTCCAACTGCAGCCAGCTCACTGACGCAAGCATCTCGTCCTTGCGGACGCTCGTGAATCTACGGCACTTGGAGATCGCAAACGTTGGAGAAGTCACGGACGATGGACTGCTCGCACTCGCGCCGCTCGTGAATCTTGTGACGCTGGATGTCGCGGGCTGCTACAACCTCACTGACAAGGGCACACAGGTGCTCACCAACTTTGCAAACCTGTCGTCGTGTAACTTGTGGTACTGCAGCGAGATCAGTGACGGCACGTTCACGCACCTTGCGCAGCTCCCGAAAATGCGGTTCCTCAATGCCATGAAGTGCGGCAAGATTACGGACGCTGCAATGATATCGATCGCAAAGCTGGCGAGCCTGACGTCGCTGGATCTCGTGAGCTGCTACCAGCTCTCCGACAAGGGGCTGCAAGCACTCACCAAGCTGCAGCGGCTCAAGTCGATCTACTTGGGCGGCTGCTCGGGACTCCAGGACGAGGGGATTGCAACGGCGCTGTCGAAGATACCGTCGCTGTCGATCGTCGACTTGGCCAACTGCCGCCAGGTCGGGAACCGTGCGTTGGAAGGGCTCGGCAAGCTCACAAACTTGACGAACCTCAACTTGATGCGGTGCAACCACATTGATGATGCCGGTATCCGTCACCTCACGAAACTGACCAAGCTGCGCACGCTCAACCTCGCGAATTGCCGCCACTTGACGGACGCAGCCGCCGAGATTCTGGAGAAAATGATTGAGCTCGAGACCCTCGTGCTGTGGTACTGCAACAAGATGACGGACTGCGGGCTCGCGAGACTGAAGACGCTCCGCAAGCTGCAGTCGCTGGACCTCGCCAGCTGCTCGTTGATCACGGATACGGCGCTAGAGGCGTTCACGGCAATGCCCAACCTGAGGTCGCTGGATCTCGGCAACTGCGGCCGGATCACAGACGACGGACTTGCGACGCTTTCGCGGATCCCGAGTCTCACGGCGCTGAACCTCGCCGAGTGCAGCGAGATCACGGACGTCGGACTGGCGCATCTCGCCAATGGGCTCCACAGCTTGTCTTCGATCAATTTGTGGTACTGTACCAAGATCACGGCCACGGGCATCGAGGAGCTAGCCAAGATCCCGTCATTGTCAGTCGACTTCTAAGGTTGAGAGGTCTCGTGTCCTTATTCCTGCGTTTTCATCCTCGTCTAGTTAGTCATGTAGACACCGCAACATGGATCACGTCGTTCTCCGTGCATCTTCATCATTTTGGATCCTTATATCTCCAGCAATTTGATCACCCTCGTCCTATTTACTCTCCACGCCGCCTCGCGAGGATCGCCGCAAGTTCGCTGTTGGCACCGCCCATGCCGAATCCATTGCCGTTGGCCGTGGGTGCTTCGCCAAATTGACGCACCTCTTTCGAGCTCGATCGTCTGATCATGGGCCCACCACCACCGCCGTTCGTGGAGACGATGGCTCCACCACCAGACTGGCGACGGGCCTCGCGCTCGGCCTGCTTCTTGGCCTTGCGTTCGGCAACGCGCCGCAGCCGTTCGGCTTCTCGCGTCTTCTCACGCTCGGCTTGACGTTGCGCACGAATCTCGAGTTCCTGTTCGCGCTGCAGCTCCATGCGCCTCCGCCGAGCTTTTTCTCGCTTGCGACGTTTGCGAATGTATTCTTCCGGTACACCGGGTTCGACCTGAATGACGAGTTTCGAGGCATCACCACTCATGATGTATCCGTCGGGCAGAGACTTCTTGGAGGCGGCGACAAACTGGATACTCTGGCTCGGACTCCGAGCCAGCGATGCCGTTGTCGGATGGGAGGCTGCTGTGCGGAGTTGCAGATCGTCACTGAACTGGATATTGATCACTTTCTGCGTGAGAGAGCGGATCGCGTCGACCAGTGTGACGGCGATTTCGGTTTTCTTCTCGGAGGCCAAGAGCTGGTCCTCTGGGAGTTCGGTCGAGAAAAATCCCATGACGCCATCGTAGACACGCACTGGTGTGTAGTACCCTCTATCTGGAACACACTCGAGTTGCTTGCACATCTCGTGGCCATAGAGCCTTCCCGAGTAGCGACAGTGGTGGCGACGATAAAAGAGCCCGAATTTCTTGCCAGTGGCCATGCACACCATGCTGGCCTTGTTGTCGAGCCAGTGGGACTTGTCGGGTTCCGGGAAGATTTGTGGTGGGCGGATCTTGAGCGCAAAGAACGGATCAGCCTGTGTGCTCATGACGATCTCTTCAATGGCGAGCAGCTCGAGACGTCGCCGAAGAAACACGATGGGTGGCGGTGGCGAAGGCGGTGCCTTGGGATCTTGCGGCGGCGGGGCCCACGTGCGTTTTTCCATCACGTATAGATGCGTTTCCGTGATGAGCAAAAGCCGCGCCTTCATCACCACAGGCGCAACGGCGCCTTGCGCCTGCGTCTCGACAGCGACTGGGCAGGCCTTGTCGACGGTGTCCAAGAACAGCACTTTTTCCGAGTCGCCATAGTGCCGTACGATCGCGAGCACGGCCTCACGCACTGGGTCTTCGCGGACGTAATCACTATCAAACGGTCGGTATATGCTCGCGCGCTGCCGGTACTTGCGGTTGGCCACGTAGAGCTTGGTGATGTCGTGTGAGAGCTGCAGCAAGTGACGCCGCGACGAGAATTTCTTCCACGCGCGCTGGATTTTGACCACGTACGAGCCGATTTTCTTTTCGCGGAGTTTTTCCAACGCGAAAAACGTCTCGGGCGTTTGGATGAATACCATGGACTTGCCGAGCTGCACTTCGTGTTCGAGCTGCGGCAGCGCCTTGACGGCAGCACGCAACACAGCCTGGGTGCCCTTCTTGTCGGTGCCTCGGAATTCTGGATACGTTTCCTTGGACAAGATGCGGAAGCGGTCGACGAAGCGGCCATAGTCCCCACGGTACGCGTACCCAGCACGGCGCACCTTGACATTTTCTAAAAGCCCAAGGTACTTGATTTGATGGAGCACGCGGCGATCGTCCATTTTGTTGGGTTGCTTTTGGTCGTTCGATTTAATGCACCGCACATAATGAGGGGTGCAGTCCATCAATGCCGTCACGAGCGCCTCGCATTGCGTACGGATGCGGTAGCCGGCCGTGTGCGGGATCTTCTTGTCGTTCGGGTCTACTTCTTCCGGGAAAATATAGCGCATGAGCTTGTTGGTCGTGTCCTGGATAATCAGTGCAATGTCCTTGCTCAGGAAATCCTTGTTCGCGTCGCCGAAGCC
Organism: Pythium phragmitis; assembly: GCA_023335925.1. Classification (NCBI taxonomy): domain Eukaryota; phylum Oomycota; class Peronosporomycetes; order Pythiales; family Pythiaceae; genus Pythium; species Pythium phragmitis. The sequence goes on along the minus strand of JAADVZ010000739.1, from coordinate 3,341 downwards.
GTCAATATGGTACTGTACGTCCCCAGCATAGTGCTTGATCTCAAACGTCTTGCCGCGCTTGCCAAAATGCGGATGCCCGGCGTGAAGACTCGAGACTTTCTCCAAAAAGGTAGAGTCCACTGACTCGCCCTGGCGCGAGTGCATGGTCTTGACCGTGTCGTCGAGAATGAGGAAAATGCCCGGCACGGGTCGCCTTGCTTCAATGAGATCACACACAACCTTGTTATTGAAGAACGGAATGGGCGACCACGCGATCCCTTCGCGCGCGTACTCTTCTTGTTCGCTATTGAGCGTGAGCTCGATAAAGATTTGCTGGAGCTTTTCGTTGACGTAGTTGATGCAAAACTGTTCAAAGCCGTTGGTATCGAAAATCTCAAATCCGTAAATGTCGAGAATGCCGATCTTGGTCATCTGCGTGCCGTCCAAGAACTCGCCGTGCTTCTCGGCCTTGCGGTCGAGATCGAGCGCGTGGTTGATGCGCTCAACGAGGAAATCAAAGAGCCGATCGTACAGGTTCTTGGCGATCGAGTCGCGCTGCGCACGCGCCTGGCTCGGGTTTTGCGGCACTTCGTAACTCTCGATCTTGCCGCCGGGAGCCATGGTTTGCAGCAGCTTGTAACAAAGTGCATGTTCCAATCGACGCGCATCGAGCCCCAATAGAGAACACACGACCTCGAGCGTCTCTCGGCTTTCATCTTTCAACGCCGAGCCTTCGGCGTCGCCGACTTGCTGGCCGCGAAACTGGAGATTGCCCAAGTGGAGAACAGCCGCAAGCGTCTGAAACACGAGCTCGATCTGCTTGCGCTTGATGCCGACGTGCTGCATGGCCTGGAGCGTCGCCTCAAACTCACTCGCGTCGTTGAGATCGTCCACGGCGTAACAGCCGCTTGCTCGCAGGTAGGCAAACGCCTCGGGCCGCGCATCGTGCTGGAGTCCCAACTTGTCTCTTGCCGCGGGCGGCAGCCCCGCCAATAACTGGTAGAAAATGTGGAAATTGCGTTCGCCCTTACCGGGTCGCACGACGCGCGACTTTTCCAATAAATAATTGGTCACGAGTCCGCCCTGTGGGCGTCCGGCCGAGTCAAAGAGCAGCTCAAAGTACTTGCCAAAGCGACTCGAGTTATTGTTGCGCAGGGTCTTGGCGTTGCCAAAGGCCTCGAGCAACGGATTGCTCTCCAGGAACGTGCGCTTGACCTTGTCGACGCCGGCGCCGCTGCCCGAGACGCCGGCGATATAGTTCTGGATCTGCTTCGAGGCCTCGGTCTTGCCGGCGCCGGATTCGCCCGAGATAATGACGCACTGGTGGTCTTCTTCGCTCAGCATCGTACGGTACGTTTCCTCGGCCGTCGCAAACACGTGGGGCGGCACGTCAATGCGCGGCTTGTGCTTGTACGCGTGCATTGTGTCTTCGCCGTAAATGTCCATCCACTTGTACGGGTTCATGACCACGAGCACGTGGCCAATGTACGAGTAAATGACGTCGGCGGCGTGGCGCATCTTGAGGTTCTCGAGGATCGCAGTCTCGGACACGGCGGAAAGCAGGACGAGATCGTCCACGCCCACGACGTTGCGCTCGTCACCATAGTGCGCAGATGGGGCATTCGTGCCATTGCCGCGGAAGCGTTGCGGCTGCGAGCGGCGCGCCATGGAGAGAGGGAGAGAAAAGAGGGAAGAAAGGGGGGACGGCTCTTGTGTCGCACGCGTTGGGAGGCAGGGAGGAAAATGGGCAACTTCACGTTCAGACCAAAGCACAGTAGTGACATTTCCCCCGGAAGAGTGATGGGGTGCTACAGACTTCGTGTGGACCACGTCGTGGATGACATTTCAGCCAATACAAGCGTAGTATTGTGTAGCCATGTACCTGCAATGTCTCAGTGAGAGCTGTGGAAGTGTCAATTCCGTTGTTTCTTCTCTTCGCCGAGTGTCTCTTCGCTTGGCAGATGCTGGCTTACGTGCAGCGCCAACTCACGCAATTGGTACTCGCTCATATTGCCATGCTTGTTGCCGTCATCAGCGCATCCGCCGAAAAGCCCAAACGCAAGGCGAGACGGTCAACTTCTCTCGCTTCACAACGGACTACAGGGGAGCTTTGTCTCAGTCTCGTACTTGACCGACCGCTTTGCCAAAACCTCTATTTGTTCTCGATAGACGCCCAGTACGCACTACATGCGCTCGTCCTAGTGTCGCCCACCAAAGTCGTCGTTGCGTTTGGCAAGCAAAACGTCCCAGCAGCCCGACTGTCGTCTATGGCATGACCAACCAGCGCGAACTCACTGGCGCCCCACCAAGGCCGAGGCCGCTGGATGGACCCCGCCAGGTTCATGCGAGGCAGTAGGAATTCGCCAATAGTTTCAGTCAAAATCATGAACACTACCGCCCCGCCGCTTCTTCCGCGCTCGCAATCCGTCATTCCAGGAACGCTAGGCGCAGACCATGCCGGCGTCGTTTCGGTTCGAAATGCCTCGGACGTGGTCACCAAGATGCCGCACGAGGTACAGTTGTACGGGTCCGTAGACCCAACTTGAGTCGGTGAATGCCTCGCACTTGCCAGCTCGACGTGCTGAACAATGACTCCCCCACGGCCGGCAATGCGACGCATGGTATGGGTGCGTTGCAGCTCGCGCTGCATGTGACGACGTCTTCAATCCCATTCCAATACGTACCACCCGCTCTTCTGGACGCAAAGCCTCGGGTTCCTGCAGACCGAGTTACGGCCATTGTCCGACGTGCACGCGGATTGTAATACGGTACCTGAAAGTCTCGATTCTCCGGACATGAAGGCCCAGACATGAAGGCCTCAATTCTCCGGAAACCACGTGTGCGGGAAAGCATCCTGTCGCTCCTTTCAGTACCGTGGGTACAACGGCAACTCGTCAAGAGCTTCGCATGATCGCACGATGCCTTCAGGAAGCTCTCCATCAAGAGCAAGAAGGCTGTAAAGACGCGCCTCGTTTGCTCGTTAGTGCAAGTTGCAGCTGCTGCGGCATTGGATGTGGCCCAGTCGCTCACGGTCCAAGACCTTTTCCGACCCAAGCGCGTCGGTCTGAAGCGCCAAGCCCTCTTTTGCTTTCTGCTCGTCGACAAGGAAGACGAGAGCGGTCAGTACCAGGGGGTGAGTCCCTGTAAGGAGGTTCGCGAGTTTCATCTTTGTCCAGTGTCGATACAACAACGAGAAAAGGATCATCTCTCACTGTGGTGGACGTTACTTCCAAATTTTCCAGCTCCTGCGCAAGTGACCTACACTCTCAAGGCCTCCCACCTAACCCGAGGGAAACCAAGCCAGCTGCCACGTGTCGATCGGAAGTCGCCCATACTTAAATCAAGTGTGTGGCCGACACGTG
>JAADVZ010000738.1:0-15983 GCA_023335925.1 Pythium phragmitis | reverse complement strand
AGCGGTAGCGGCGGCGACTCTGCCAAGGGCATCGTGGCCCTAAACGCCGACGTCTGGGACAGGCTGATGGAGCGAGCGAATGCGCCCACCAGAAGCTCGTATCGTTTATAAACCCTATTTAATTGCAAGCCGGTACTTGTGGCACGTGGTGTACGCAGAGTTGAATCTCGTTTCTTGAACTCTAACGGACGATGCGGTTCCTAGCCAATCGAGCGTCACGGTGAGAACATCACGCTTGTTTCTCAATTCGTTAGGTATGGCAGCGCGACAAGTCACAAAGAGCAGGTCGAAGACATCTGGATCGACTCGCAAGTTCTCCCGGAAAACTTGCTCGTTCGGATTGGTGTTAGACTCCGCGAGCGGCGAGATCACGCGAGGAACGCGTGCAATGATAGCGCGTGGCACTGGCTTCTCTCCGGTGGGAAGGGGAGTCACCATCACGTTGAGCATCCGCAGCGTAGGAAGCGTCCATAGGTTGAAGTTGCTTTTTGGTTTTGGTTCGAAACGTGGTGGGTAACTTAGTGACATGTCAATACATCTCGTGAGAGTGACTAGTCACAAAAACGGAATCGGGTATTCTCAACGAACACGTAAAAGGCCGATTACGATTATCCAAAAACCGATTCTGTGACTCGAATCGCCGATTCACCATAATACGGATTCAGCGCGAACACGGCCTAAGCGACGCATGCAGCCATGTAACAAGATTTGAACCATATGTGGTATTTCCGACATACTATGCCTCTATTTTCGTAAATATGATTTTGGATCGAACATTTTCGGCACACGGAGAGACCACGGAGAGAACAGGAACAATGGCGGAGAGCGGCTCGACGTGGTCGACGTGGATCACGAACCTGGCCTACACGGGCGGCTCGCTCATGGCCGGCATGCTCGTGCTGCTCTATATGTACCAGGACAAGCTTCTCTACTTCCCCACGATCCCTGGGGCCTCGAAATTCACGCGCGACAACCCGGCCGGTACGTGGAGCTGGCACCCTGAGTTCCCTCAGTAACTGCATGACAATGGTGGCAATGACTAGGCTACCGCCACCCGGGAGAGCTCGGCATCGCGTATGAAGATCTCATGATCCGCACAAAAGACGGCGTCCACGTCCACGCGTGGCTCATGAAGCAGCACGACTCGGCGACGCGACCGACCGTCATCTTCTTTCACGGCAACGCCGGCAGTACGTGCTGCGGATCGAACCAGTCCGCATATCGTTCGGTGCCTTGCTAACACGGGGTTTTTCCAATGTGTTGTGCGTTTAGACATTGGGTACCGCCTCCCGAACGCCGCGCATCTGTACCAGAGAGCGTCGTGCAACGTGCTGCTTGTGGACTATCGCGGCTTTGGCCACAGCGAAGGCGAGCCGAGCGAAGCCGGTCTCAGGCTCGATGCAGAGGTACGTTAGCAATTTCTGTGTGTGGCTGATCATAGCGAATGCCTAACAGTACTGGTATGGAAGGCCGTGCTGGACGCCATGCTGGAGCGCAAGGATATTGACACGACCAAGCTCGTGGTGTTTGGACGATCTCTGGGCGGCGCCGTTGCCGTCCACTTGGCCAAGGCAGCACCGGAAAAGGTACGTGGTGTAATGTGCGTATTCTGTAGACGCTTTTACGGGCGTTAATTCCTTTCTAAAATGTCGTTTTAGATTGCCGGTGTCATTTTGGAAAACACGTTCCTGAGCATCAGCTCGATGGTCGACTCGCTCATGCCGTTCCTGACGTACCTCAAACCCCTCGTGCTCCGCATCGAGTGGAACAATGAACGCGACATTGCGTTCGTGTCCCACCCGATCCTGTTTATCGCGGGCCAGCAAGACGAGCTCGTGCCGCACACGCACATGAAGACGCTACACGCGCGCGCGACCAGGAGCCGCCGCGCTGTGTGGCTGCCCATCCCTAATGGCACCCATAACGACACGTGGCTGCGTGGCGGCGACTTGTACTTTGACAAGCTACGCCAGTTTTTAGAGTCGCTGGCAGCATCCAGCAGCGACACGTGTTCGACAGACCAGCCTTCGCCATCAGTGGATGCAGCGGTATTGGGCAGCGCGACCCAGGAAGGCGCGATCCCCAACATGCTTCAGCAGCCGATTCTCGGCTCCATCATGAAGAAGGACAAGAGCAAGGAGGAGTGAAGCCTTTCTTTTTGTCTCGCCAGCCCAAGAGAACGCAGTAGAGAATCTCAATCAATTCCAAGCTTACGCACAATGCCTAGCAGCACTATAGTATACCGTTGGACAGAGTTTGGGACTGAAGAGGGGTTAAAGCAACACCGTCCAGAATGGTGACCCCGGCATAGCGTCTCCAATCCAGATTCGAAGGTGAAGATCCCCGATGGGTTCAACATTCCCCTCTCCTCTCTGGCATCTCATATATACCGATACCATACCGGTTATTGTTGCCTTTCTCTTTGGGCGTCACAGTCAATCAGCTCCGTTTCTTTTTGGGTGTACCCTCTCGTGATATGGGAAGGGATATTTCCGGCGCACTGAGGAAAAGCAAATTCACCCCCTCTGTGCTACGCTGCCCGTATTGCCGTGCGCTTCGGTTCGTCCCCATTGGTTGATTTGGCTGCGGCTGTGGCATGGGACTCCGCGCCATGCTGTCCAAGTCGGCGAGTGTCGCTCTGCTGCCCCGTCGACACACCACCACCTCCTCCTCCCCGTCTTCCTCGGACCGGCCTCCGCCACCGCCGATCGCCCGCAGAAATAGCCTTCAGCGGCACTCGTCAGTGCTGCACAGCGACAGTCACGGCCACGGCAGCGACGCCACCGATAGTGACGACGAGAGTGACGACGAGAGCAACACGGACAGAGACGTCGAGGGCGACGAGGACCACACAGCAATGGCACCACCCTCTCGCAGTGCGTCGTCCTCTGTCGCCAACGCTGGTGCACCACGAGGCAAATCGACCATGGTCTCACGTGCTGCCCGCTTAAGTGCGACGGCGGCGGCCCGCATCACGCGGCTGGTCGGCGAGAACCCGCCCATGGGCAGCAGCGCGCGCGTCGTGCGCAAGCAGTACCAGAGCATCGTGCGCGAGCGCGAGCGGGAGAAGGAACCGTTGGACTTTAGTGACAAGGACCACTTGGACGCTGTCGCGCTGTACGAGGTCGAGTTCCCCAAGCAGCAGCCGACTTCCAGCAGTGATTCTCCGGACGCGGACCGTACGGCAGGGGAGAACTACCCACTGGGCATTGATCTCGAGACGGACTTTTACGGCAAGCACGCGGTACTGAAAGAGGTCAAGCGCAGTAGCGTGGCCTATGCTCTGTCCAAGATGAAGGGCCCCGCACGCGTGCTCAAGCCCGGCCACGTGGTCGTCGCGATCAACGGTCAGGACCTCACGCCGCTGACCTTCCAGCAAGTGACCCAAGAGCTGCGGTGGGCCACTGCGCCGCGTGTAATTCGGTTCCTCGATCCGCTCGTACTGCCGCTCAAAGAGTACACGCACACGCCGTCGCTCGTGAACCGCGACCAGTACGGCTTTGCCAAGGACGACCGATACATTCTCAACTATCGACACCAGCTGCGCAAGCGCAAACTCGCGGTACGGTCTCTCGACGAAGGTTCGCGCGCCGATAGGCTTTGGTCTCACTGATGCCTCTCTGTTCTTACTTAAAGGGCTACGACCATGAGCGCCGTTGGGCGGATTTCGTGCAGCACCATGGGGGTATCGACACCATTGATCAATTACTCCATGACGCGTCCTTGCCTCCACGGGCGCAGACGAAACGTATCGCAGTACTGACGGAATTACGCGTACGTTTGATTTTCTATATGCTGAAGACGGCACGTCCCACTCATTGACTCCCGTGTTTCACAGGAGCTCGTGCTCAAAGGCATTCCGGCCGTGCTACGTCCACGCGTGTGGGGCGTGCTCACACGCGCGACGCCGTATCGAAACGCGTACCCGACCGACTATTATTCGCGACAAGTCGCACAGATTGAGTCGTCGCCGTCCATCGGCGATATCGAAAAGGATATCCATCGTACGTACCCCGAGCACGTCTTTTTTCAGTCGGACCAAGGTCGTCGCGAGCTCAAACACGTGCTGGGCGCGTACTCGCTTCACAATCCGCACATTGGCTATTGCCAGTCGATGAACTTCATTGCTGGCATGCTCCTGCTCTTCATGAAGGAAGAAGACGCGTTCTGGATTTTCTGTGCGCTCCTGGAGAAGCGGTATTTACCGGCGGAAAACTACACACAGGCCATGGTTGGCACGCAGACAGACCAGCTCGTGTTTAAGGAGCTCGTGAGCCAGGAGCTGCCCGTGTTGGCCGAACGGCTGGATCTCTGCGGCATCCAGATCCAGCTCGTCACACTCCACTGGTTTCTGTGTGCCTTCGTGTGTACGCTGCCGACCGAGTCGGCGTTGCGCGTGTGGGACTGGTTCTGTCTCGACGGCCAAGAAGTGCTTTTCATCACTGCCATCGGGATTCTCAAGCACGCCGAGCCCCGCATCATGGGCGCGACCTTGCATTCCGATTTACACACAATCGTGCGCGAGCTCGGCACGGACCTCCACGACGACGACGCGTTCATGGACTTTCTCTATGCCATGGCGCCGCCCAGCGAGATTGAACGGCGCCAAGCCGGCCAGTTATTTGACAAGATGTGGGACTGTGATGAGGAGTCGAGCGGCGAGAGCAGCAGCCATACCAGCAGTGGATGCGTGGACCACGACATCGAACAGGATCACGCTGACCAGGATGATGAGCCGCTGGAAACCGCCGAGGACGATGTGGGAGCGGACAAGAGAAAGGAGCATCCGCCCGCCGCATGGGCCACAACTGACACGGCGAAAGGGCCCGTGAAATCGTCGCGTCGGCGAAAGCACTCGGTGCCCACGAAGCTCCACAATATGCTCCATCACTTTATAGAGTCCCACCGCAAAACGGCCGATGCGTCCATCTACCGAAAGCAGTTTACGATGCAAGACATTGAGACGCTGCGCTCCATATACCGCCCGCAGTTTGAGAAGAAACCGGAGGCGCTTTTGTAAACTTTGATAATTACTAGACCTTTTGTCTTATGTATTCTCGTGTTCGGGCTCGTCACACAGTCGGCTCCATGCATGAGCCCACGAGCCAACCCCATAGCAAGAAGTACTGGCCGTAGATGATCACAAAGTCGCTGGGGTGGACGGAGTAGGCACCGTTGAGTAGATGCTGGTGGTCCTGTCGCTCACAAACCCAAAAAAGCGATCCATGGGAGAAGGAAGGGCTCAGTGGGAGAAAGGAGGCTCGAAGAAGGGTCACCGGGTGACCTTCCTTCATGTCTCCATGGATCCCAGCGGGGCCAGGCCTTAGGCCCAAGGCCCGCTGTTGGACTTTGCCGATCCTGGACTGTACCGATCCTCCTACGGGGTCCTTCCTTCTTTACGAGAGGCACAAACAATCAAGCCGGCCATGTTCGGTGTTAAGCAGAGGCATCCGAATCGCTTGAGACGAGGTCGACCGCTGGGTGGCTTGCCTGGGATTCCTCTCTCTCCTGCTGACGCGGGTTTGTGTCGCGGGCGTGAAAGAGCTGCTGCCGCGGCCGCTCTTTCACGAAGCGTCGGTGTCTTCACGGCGTTGGCGTGTCTCCACGTTCAATTTAGCACCAACAAACTCATCGCCCAGGACGCGGTCGCGCCGTGGTGGGTTCGAAGCTGGAAGGTATGGTGTGGGGTAACTTGGCCAGTAACCCTACGCAATCTCGACTCAAATCAATGGCCGGCACGAGCCTGGTCCGCACCGATATGGCTCAACACGTCACCAATCTTCCACGTCAGTCGCGGGCAGAGAGCGACCGGACTCCTGACCGTACCGCCGGGCAAGCTCTCCTCCGCCTCCGTTTCGCATCTAGTTTCCACATTCGCTGCCTCGCCGACATTCAAGTCCAAGTGGGAGTTTGGCCAGACATTCACCAATTTATTGCAACTTATCGGGCTGCTCTAGGTTGGGGACGATCGAGTGACTGTATGCATTGGATTGTACGGCTAAACGACGACCTCACCAAGATCAAGATGCGTTTCCCGGCGCGGCTGCACACAGCAATCGCCACGCAATACCCACACCCTGTCGTGGGAGTAGCAGTGCAAGATCGCCTTGTCCTCTTCCCCGATCTCACGCCTGACCAGCTTCATCGAGCCACTGGCCCACCGGAGCCGACCAAACCGCACCCTGTGACAGCTCAGCTTACCAACTTGGATCAAGGTGTGGTTCAGCGGACCCTCCGCTTTGGCAGGTCACAGCGGCGGTGGCTGCTGCCAGTTTACCACGACGTGTTCATCCGACTCCTCTTCCGCATTCTTCCAACGGGATCGCGCTTCTTCTTTCTCCAACACCAACGCCCAGAGATCATCATCTGTCCACAACACGGATGCAGCCATGTCGAGACATTCGAACACCTTCTCCTGCAATGTGAGCAAGCGAAGGCCGTGTGGGACCGAATATGGTGCGACTCACAGCCGATGCTGCTCGACAACCTGTCTCTCTCCACACTGGTCAAGGTGCCCTCGACACATCCCACTCTCATAGAGGACGAATCGACAGCGCTACGTACGATGTGGCATGTGATGCGTGTACTGGTAATACGCGCGCTCTGGGTTGATCGCAATCGTGTCGCCTTCGAGAACGCGCGGCCGCGCCGACCCACATCCCTCGTGACGGAAGTCCACGATCTCTTTGCAGCCCACTATCGAGCAAATCTCCGGCATAGTGATGACAATCTCCACCCTGTGTGCCAGCGAATTCTGTCCACCCTGCTCTCAGCCTCAACTTTTGGATCACTCCTCGCCTCACGGCAAGAACTGCTCATGATCCGACGCCGCATCCAGCCCGTCGGAGGGTTATCTACCACTTAACCGCTACAACCGTCGTATTTCTGTAGGCAGTTGAGAAGTTCATAACCCACAATAAAATTCATGAGTCAGTCAGTCAGCCAATGGGCTATTCAATTCACAAGGCAAAGTCCTTCATCCACCTTAGTGCTGCTTCTCGTGTTCGGGATCGCCATTCGCATCGTTCATCGGTTCCTTGTACGAGCCACCAAGTCGGTCCCAGAGCGTAAAGTACTGACCATAGTTGTACACAAAGTCGCTGTGGTGGACCGAGTGGTGGGCGGCGCCGTTGAGCCACGAGTTCTTGGCAACGTGGACTCCGTCGTGGATGCTGATGGTCCAGTAGTTGACAAACCCATAGAGCGCGAGGAAGATGCCGCGGTGGAGCGGGAACAGAAAGAGGAAGAGATGGTAGGGAAGCCCCTGGAGAAAGCCGTCGATGGGGTGGAACGCGTGGCTCGCAAATGGCGTCGCGACAATCCACCTGTGGTGTGGCTTGTGGATGAGCGCGTACACGGAGCGATGGTGGAGCCCTCGGTGGATCCAGTAGATCACCATGTCAGTGAACACGACAAACCACACGACCGAGAAAATCGTATACCCAAGAGAATAATCGCTGAGGTTGGCGTAGAGCTTCGAGTGCCCACGCACTTCGGCCACGAACCACGGCACGATGAGCAGCATCATGACGGGGATGGACTTGCACGCGCACTGGATCTCCAGAGCGACCTGGTTTTTGACGAATCGCGGGTGCTGCATGAGCTTGTGGTCGAAGAGAAAGTAGTAGGAAAAGGCCGCACCGGAGAGGTACAGAAAGTAGGCGCCCAGCAGTGTGAGTACAGATAGCGACAACGTTTGGCGGAAGAGATCGTCGCGCGGCATGGCATGTGGGTACACGTGGTCCAGCAGCGTGTCGTCCATAAGCTCCAAAACGAGATCCATGGTTGCGGGACGGAGAGGGAAGGAATGAGTGGGAGAAAATGTGGAGACTGAGAGTTCGCGGGGCTTCCTTCGAGAGGGAAGGGAAGGGGTCATGGGTCCGAGTGGGAACTGACCGCCCGTGAAGCCCAAGTCTCCAAATCAGTGAGTGTACTGGCGGACTGTGTACTGTACTGTACACTCAGCGAAGTCTGTGCCAATCCTTCGAGAGGTCTTGTGATATGCAAAACTCAAATCACACGGTGCATAAAGCGGCCATGTTCGAAAAACGCATTTACAAAAGTAGGTGTATATTCTCTATGTACCGACAAAAGATGAACATTTGTGGCAACTTCTTGCTTGGCAAGATCACACAACTCAACTACTGGTGCCCGTCCAGCAGAGTCCCCACTCACCTAGTGCTGCTTCTTGTGCACGGGGTCGCCATTCGCATCGTTCATCGGTTCCTTGTACGAGCCACCAAGTCGGTCCCAGAACGTGAAGAACAAACCATAGTTGTACACAAAGTCGCTGTGATGGACCGAGTGGTGGCCGGCGCCGTTAAGCCACGAGGTCTTCGCAACGTCCAGTCCGTCGTGGACGCTAATGCCCCAGTAGTTGACAAACGAGAAGAGCACGAGGAAGATGCCGCGGTGGAGTGGGAAGAAGAAAACGTAGAGGTGGTACGGAAGCCCTTGGATAAAGGCATCGAGCGGGTGCAGCGCGAGGCTCGCGAATGGTGTCGCGACAAGCCACTGGTGATGCGCCTTGTGAATACGCGCATACACGGACCGGTGGTGGAGCGCGCGATGGATCCAGTAGGTCAGCATGTCGGTAAACAGTACAAACCCCACGACCGAGAGGATTGTAAACCCAAGTGAGTAATCGCTGAGGTTGGCGTACAGCTTCGAGTACCCACGCACTTCGGCGAGGAACAATGGCACGACCAGCGCCGTTACGAACGGAATCGACTTGCACGCGTACTGGATCTCGAGGGCGACTTGGTTCTTGAGAAACTTTGGGTGCTGCAGGAGCTTGTGGTCGAAGAGAAAGTAGTAGGAGAAGGCCGCACCGGAGAGGTACGTCACGTAGCCGCCCAGTAGCATGAGCATAAACAGTGACAGCGTTTGGCGGACGATGTCATCGCGCGCCATGGACGGCGGATACACGCGGTCGAGCAGCGCATCGTCGAGCAGCTCCAAGGAGAGATCCATTCTTGCGGGGCGGAGACTTTCGAGGTGGAGGGATCAGAGGATCTGTGAGAAGGGAATCTGACTCAGTGAGGGACAACACCGAGCCTCCAATCTCCATTTTGCGTGGTTATCGCGTCTCCTACAGCGCAAAGAAAATCCACTTGGATCTTCTCAGTGGGATCAGCTGAGACCTCAAAAGTGTTCACCTGTTCTGATTTGGCCTTCAACAGCGTTCCCGCGGGAGAAAGGATCCATCATTATCAGAAAGAGCAGGGAACAAGCAATGAGCCGCTCACTCCTCGTTGAAAAAGTGATTGGCAGACTGGGGTTCTTTGAGCTTGGTGCTCTTGATGTCGTCGCTTCTCTAGGGCGACCACGCACTGCTTCACGAGCCAAACCTACTCCAAATAAACGCAAGGGTGTGTCATTATCTGTTGGTACGTGTCCGTCTGGATATCTTCATGTAGCTACTGTAGCTTCTTGTGCAGGGGCTCGTCATTCGCGGCACCAGTAGGTTCCCTGTACGAGCCACCAAGTCGGTCCCAGAACGTGAAGAACAAGCCGTAGTTGTACACAAAGTCGCTGTGGTGGACCGCGTGGTGGCCGGCGCCACAGAACCACCAGTTCTTCACAACGGGCACTCCGTCGTGGATGCTGATGCCCCACTCATTGACAAACGCAAAAATGGCGAGGAAGATGCCGCGGTGGAGCGGGAAAAGGAAGACATAGAAGTGGTAGGGAAGCCCCTGGATGAAGGCGTCAAGCGGGTGCAGCGCGAGGCTCGCGTACGGCGTCGTGACAAGCCACTGGTGGTGCGGCTTGTGGATGAGCGCGTACACGGAGCGGTGGTGGAGCCCGCGATGGATCCAGTAGCTCAGCATATCCGAGAACACGAAAAAACCCAGAACCGACAAGACGGTGTACGCGAGCGAGTAGTCGCTGAGGTCGGCGTAGAGCTTCGAGTACCCTCGTATTTGGGCGAGAAACAGCGGTACGAGGAGCATGGTCACGACGGGGATATTCTTGCAGGCGTGCTGGATCTCGAGTGCGACTTGGTTCTTGAGGAACCGCGGATGCTGCATGAGCTTGTGATCGAAGACAAAGTAGTACGAAAACGTCGCGCCGGTGAAGTACGAGATGTAGCCGCCCACCAGCAAGACCACGGACAGCGTTAGCGTTTGGCGGAGGAGATCATCTCGCGGCATGGACAGTGGGTACACGTGGTCGAGCTGCAGTCCATCGTCGAGAAGCTCCAAGTACAGATCCATTCTTGCGGAGAAAAGAGAGACGATCGACTTGGTGAAACGGGAAGAAAAGGGAGAGTGAGGGACAGCGCGCCGCGTGGTCCCTCGAGTCTCCATTTTGCCTGGTCAACGGAGAGCCAAGCAGATCCCATCTCAGCGCAGGTCAAGTACAGTACCGTAAATCCAAAAAGTCTCCATCTACCCCTCTAAATCGATAATTTCGCCTGCTGTTCTGATCCCTCTATCGGAAAGAGAAGGGAATAAATAATGAGAGTGAAAGAGATCGATTTTCGCCTAAGTACGATGAAGCCCTTCCATTGTATTGGCTGAAATAGATTGTAGATGGAGAATATGATTGGTGATAATCACGTGATTTTCTCCAAAGGAGACGAATAAATGGCGCAAAGAGACAAGAATGGCGGGGGACAGCGTGATCGCGTCCGTCGCCGACGCAGTCGCTACCATTGCTGATGAGGGTGGAGAGATCCAACAGAACGAAGCAGCAGCAGACGCAGTGCCTCTCCAGTGGTTCGAGTATGACCCACGTACGCCAGCGCGATCGCTGATGGTCGCGTCCCGTGAGTTCCACGCCGCTGCCAGCCACAACAACTTCACCAAAGGCGTCCGCGTGTCACCTGACGGGCTCTGCATCCTCACCAACAGCGACGACCACGTGCTACGACTCTTTGAGCTTCCCCATGGTGATGGACAGTCTTCCGCAGAACAGGTAGTCGCCAGAAAGGCTTTACTGTGGAGGTGGGGTTCCAATTAACCGACTGTGCCAGTGCAGATGTCCCTATTGCAAGCCCACGAAGGCGGCTCAATCTACGACTTTGCGTGGTATCCGTTCATGGATTCTCAGAACCCGTCGTCGTGCATCTTCCTCTCGACGAGCCGCGACCAGCCGATCCACATGTGGGACGCCTTCACGGGCGAGCTCCGCGCTTCGTACCGCGCGTACGACCACCTCGACGAGATCACGGCGGCCAATTCGCTTGCGTTCAATGCCACGGGCGACAAGATCTTTGCCGGGTACGATCGCATGGTGCGGTTCTTTGACGTGGCGCAACCGGGCCGTCAGTTTACCGCAAGGCCGCTGTGCAAGACCCGCAAGTCCCGTCAAGGTCAGCGCGGCATTATCAGCACGCTCCATTTTAACCCGGATTACTCGGGCATCTACGCGGCTGGATCATATAACGGCACGACTTACGTGTACACGGAAGACACGGGGGAGGAGCTGCTGTGTTTCCGAGACCATGATGGCAAAGGCATCACGCAGGTACAGTTCTCGCCCGACGGACACTATTTGTATACGGCCGCGCGACGGGACAGCAATATCCACTGCTGGGATATTCGCCAGTCGACGCAGATCGTTCAGAGCTTTTCGAGACAGGCCGATACGAATCAGCGGATCGAGTTTGACGTCCACTGCTCTGGCAAATACCTGCTCACGGGCAGTCGCGATGGTCGAGCGTTGCTCTACGATGTCTCGACCGGTGCGCTGCTGGAGACCAGTGAGGAGCTCTTCACCTTTGGTGATGCGGTCAATGGTGTCTCGTTCTTCCCAGACGGCACGCGTGGCCGTGCCGCGCTCACGACGGGTCAGCGTCACTACGATCTACCCGACGACATGGACGACGACAACAGCGACCAAGAGAGCGAGGTCACAAGTGCTGCTAACCCACGCAAACCCATCCGGCAGAATGCGCTCCATGTCGTTGAACTGGGGAATAGGAACTAGAGAAAATAATTGGATTTGGATTCATCGAATACGATCAATTCCACCGAAGCCGGCGCGGCGCTTGCGTTCTCGCTCGTCGTATCCAGCGGCACCATCGTCAGCGCGTCGCTGTGGAGGCGGCGCTGCTGCGGTCGGCTCGAGGCGACCACGCCACCCCGTCTCACTGGGAATGGCCTGGGCGTGGCCATCATTCTCAGCAAGCGCTCGCTCGAGTTCCTCTTGCCGCGCCTGCCGCTGGCGCCGCACGTGCTCCATCCACTCGGTCTGCTTCTGCTCGACCGACTTCTTCTTGCTTTCCTTTTTCGCTTTCTTTTCTTTCTTGTCTTTCTTTTCCTTCTTGTCTTTCTTTTCCTTCTTGTCTTTCTTCTTGCGCTTCTTCTTTTCGTCTTTGGCGTCGCGCGGCGCGTCAAATACATTCTGGCCCTGCGTGATATCGAACTGCGTTGCGAGTTCTTTCCCTTCGTACGCGTGGCCTGGCAGCCCACGCTGGCTCGGTGTTTTCTTCTCTTTCTTTTTCCGTTTGTCGCTATCTTCTTCTTCCTCCTCCTCGCTGCTGCTTTCGAGAAGCCGCGCCTCCTTTTCGTTCTCGCGGTCTTGGACCTCCTTGGGCAGCTTGTACTTGAGGACGTGGTCCACGCGGATCGTGCGCTCGAGCAGCTTGGCACCGTTCATATTGTCCACAGCCAGCACTGTGCTGAGCCAGTTCTCGTACTTGACGAACGCAAAGCCCTTGGACTTGCCCGTCTTGCCGTCGCGCACGAGGTTGAGGTCCTCGATCTCGCCAAACTGGCTCATGACGCAGATCACGTCGCCCTCTGAGAGCTCGAACGCCAGTCCACCCACGTAGACCCAGGCCGAGTCCTTGTACTTTTGGTGCCACGAAGCCTCGAGCCCGATGCCCAGCTCCAGCTCGCGCTCGTTGATGCGCTCGATCTCGGCCACCACGTTCATGCTTGCGCTCTTCGGAAATGGGCAAAACGGCATGGGCACTTTAGTATATAACACGGGTCCTTTAAAATCCGATACCGTGAGGATAGAGGATTTCTCTCCATTATTCCACAACAGAGGTGATCCCATAAGACAGTGGAAATGGCTACGGTTTCGTCGCAAAAAAGAGGCCCCACTTTTGGTCCCCATCGGCGCACCGCGCGAGCTTGGCCTCCCACCCTTGGACAACGTCGTTGAAGTCGGCCTCCGACGTCTCTTCGACGAACTGCTTCTTGTTTTGGTACGTGCGCTTGAGCTCGTTCTTGAGAACATCGACAAAATGGTCCGTACGGTCCTCGGCCTCGACCCGCACAAAGCCGACGCGCTCGAGCACACGCCCGTATTCGTTCGGAGACAGCAACACGTAACCGCGTTGCTTGACGTAAGCGCGGAAGTGGTCCGAAGGAGGCTTGTCGTCGCCGCAGCAATAGTCCGAGATGAGCAGCTTGCCGCCTGGTTTGAGCCACTTGAAAAACTGCGCAAACAGCGCCTCCTTGTTCTCAATATGGAGAATCGTGTCACGTGAGTAGATGACATCAAAGCTTTGTGGTGGAAACTGCTTGGTCGTGGCGTCGCAGATCTCAAATTCGACGTCGTTGTTGTCGCGCGGCGTGTGGTGTGTGGCGTACTGCTCAATGGCGCGATAGACCATGTTGGTCGATAGGTCGATGCCGTGGACCGAGACGCCAAAGGAATTGGCCATGTAAAAGTCACCACCGCCAATGCCGCAACCCACGTCGAGCACTCGCTGGCCCGGCTGCAAGTCGAGCTTGGCGACAAACTCGGTTGTCGTCTCTTGGCCACCCGTGCTCACGTAGCCTTCGCCAAAGATCTTTTCGTACCGCGTGATGCTCGCGTTCGAGTACTGCTGGTTGTCCAGGAAGTTCTGGAAGCTGTCCATTTGTTGGCTCGCACTACGGCCTCGTGAGTTGATCTCTTCTTGCTCGGGTGGCTGCTCAATCTTCTTGTACGTAAAGATGAGCTCGCCGTGGGTGTGGTTGCGTTGGCGGTAGACATCCAAGCTCTTGCAGTGCGAAAAGTCTAGGTACGCAAATCCTCGCGTCTCGCTGTCATCCGTGACCGCCGTGCCAAAGACCCCTATGTAAAAGCTCGGGTGGCGGTACACGATCTCTTGGCCCGATGGGAATGGCTCCTGAAGACACGATTCGCGGAACGACACGTCGCCGTCGGCACGGAGCGCGTACAGCACTTTTCTCGCAAGCAGCTTGGCCTGACTCTCGCTGGCAAACGTTAGCACGCGGTTGAACACGACGAGATCGAACTGGCGGTCGTCCACTGCAGCAGCGAACGACGCATCATCAAAGTCGGGGGCGAGCGCGATCTTCGTGACCGACTTGGCGCGCTGGAAACTTGGCGACGACGAGACGCAGACCACGACGGTCGCGAGCGTCAGTTCCAAGACATCTTTGCCGTCCACGGGCGAGAGAAACGCCGCGATCTCCTCCACAGCGACTGCCTCGTGGTCTTCTTCCATGGTCTACTCTCGGGATCGGATCTTTTCGTTCTGAGTGAATCTTCAATGGTCACAGAAAGAGCACAGATTGTCAAAACAGGGTCAGTCGGCGAACGAAAATTACGTTCATGTTGGGAAAAATACGGAAAGTTACGAGTCTTTTAGTTTTCGTGTTGAAGGGTTTCTTGAGATCACTTAAAGCAATACGACGCTCGCAAAGGCGACACCAGCGCCAGCGATGCTCGAGATTGTCATGGCGGTAGCACTCGACTTTGGCGTGGCCTTGGGCACGGCGGTCGTCGCCGCTGGCTTCGTGACCGAGTCGTCTGCCTGCTTGTCGGTGGCGGTCGACTCTCCAGAGTTTCCCGAGCCTAAAAGACCAAGAATACAGAGAGCGTAAGAAATCACGGTAACCCAGGAGATAGAATAAATGACGGAGAGAAGACGCACCGCTGCGGGAGCCATTGGCGGTGGGCGTAGAGGCGGCTGGTGTGGTGGTAGATGGGCCAGTAACATCAGCAGACACAGTCTCGCTGTTAGTGCTGGAGGGAGTGGAGGAGGGCGAGCCCGGGGTGGGCAAGCCAGGGGAAGAGGGGGAGGGTTGCGCACCTGGCGTTGTACCCGCGGCACCCGGGGCAGGCGTCGTAGCCGGTGCCGACGTTGGAGATCCTGGGGCTTTCGTAGGAGTGCCTGGGGCGGGGGTGGCATTCTGACCACCTGGTGCCGACGTCGGTGAGCCTACGGGGTTAGATGGAGGTTGTGGGGCGTTAGTAGGCGCTTGCGTGGTCGGGGCAGGAGGGGGTGGAGGAGGGGGCACGGTCGTACTGGGAGGTGCTGTCGTTGAAGGAGTCGTCGAAGCTGGGCATTCAATCGACTGACCACTGCACTTTTGGCTGTCCACGGGGCATGACGGCAAATTGGCAACACACAGCATCCAGCAAATGTTGGCTGGACCAGCGATGTCGGTACAAGTGCACTTAGCCGCGCACTCGGTAGCATCGGTCGCACTGTGGCCCTTGCGGTTGCAAACGACTGCGCACGTCTCTTCGGGAGCGGAAGCACCAGCCTTGGTCGAGCACTGCTTCAACGTACACTTCTCGTCGGACGGCGCGAGACGCCGGTCTGGCGCACACCCTACCGTCTTGAGGTCGGACTCTTCGTTCATCAGCAGCTGACGCGTCGTAGCATTCACGTGGGCTTCAAAAGGGGAGCTAGTCTCGAGCATGCGTTGGTACGCCGGCAGCAGCGTCATCTTGCCAAACCACGCACGCAGCGAACGCCGACCGTTCAACGGCTCAGGCATCTTCATGCCATGGAGCACGGCCGGCACCGCGTGGCTCGTTTGCAGCCAGCGTGAGGCACCCGTGCCCATCATCAACACCAACTCGTCTCCGTTCAGAACTGGACGCACGCGCTCACCACTCGCCGTCTGGATCACAAGACCAGAAGCATCGGCCGCCAGTTTCCGTTCCACTAGGCGGCGGCCGTCAGATTCCACTTCAAAGTACTTGGGCGCGGACATCGCGATGAAGAGACCGTGGTCTTCGTGGAGCGGCAGCGACAGCTCCTCCAACTTACGCTGGCT
>JAADVZ010000737.1:0-16028 GCA_023335925.1 Pythium phragmitis | reverse complement strand
GGCAGCATCTCGGCATCTTCGCCTTCCTCCTCCTCACCGTCACTGCCCTCTTCTTCGCCATTCTTCCGGCCTTCATTCGCGCCGCTGTCCTCTGTATTGGAAGTTTCAACCTCAAGATGATCGTCCTCGACTTCTGCTACGAGTCGTGTGGGTGCTGGCGTATCAACAGCGACGACAGTAGCAGCGAAAGGGACAGGCACCAGAGATGGTGGTGGTGATGGCAGCGCTGTAGCAGAAGGAACAGAAGGAGGCGTGAGTGGCGTCACGTGGTGCGCGCGTCGTGAGCCGGCGCGGTGCTGCGCCTGGAAGCACAGCTCGCAGTAGTCGTCTCGGCAGTCGTCGCAGCGCAGCGCCGCCTCCGTGTCCTCGCACTCAACGCACACGCGCGGCGACGAAGGCGCATCCATTGGGCTCCCTTCTGATAGTGACGTGGCTCGAGGCTGGCAGGTTATGTTGGAAACGGATTTGTTGCAAGGTGTCACAAACATGTGTAATTGTGCCACCTCATTAGAGTGACCTGATGGTGTGCTTGGGACCCAAGCTTTTCGACCCACGCTGGGTCGAAAAGATCCATGGGTTTGACTCTCGAACCCATGGGTTTGGCCTGAGATGTATCCCCTCATTAGAATGACGTCTGCATGGGTTTGGGCTGACACCGTTTATCAGTCTCTGTTGATTCGACCCATGGGTTTCACAACCCATAAAACTGTCTTTTTCCTCCCTTCCCTTCGCTCGCGACTCGCGACGTCAGGTCCCTCCCACCGCGGAAGCTCAGGAAGGAAGGAAGGAAAAGCAGGGACCAACAAATACCACCATGGGTATGTACACTAGCGGACAGTGATGGCGGGGGCGGACGGACGGAGCAGGGGAGGAGACAGAGGGGACCGTGCTGTTGGCGTATGCTCC
Organism: Pythium phragmitis; assembly: GCA_023335925.1. Taxonomy (NCBI): domain Eukaryota; phylum Oomycota; class Peronosporomycetes; order Pythiales; family Pythiaceae; genus Pythium; species Pythium phragmitis. The sequence goes on along the minus strand of JAADVZ010000737.1, from coordinate 15,122 downwards.
CCCTCCTCTGGCCTGGTCTACCTCCGTAAATGGAGGAGAGGACCCCCATTTCAGTTGACTGATCCGTCTCGCTCGTGTGCCTTGCAGCTGACGACGACGTGCAACCGATCGCGCTCCTCACGGAGGAGATCAAGAGCGACGAGGTGGAGACCCGCATCAAGGCCATGCGCCGCGTCAAGACCGTCGCGCAGGCACTCGGCGTCGAGCGCACGCGCGCCGAGCTTGTGCCGTTTCTGCGTGGTACGTCTCCAATTCGTTGTCCTGTGGTTGATTAACATTAGACGACGCGATTCACTGATTTACAATTGCACAGAGGCTACGGAGGACGAGGACGAAGTGCTCGTGGCGCTCGCGGAGGAACTCGGTGGGTTTGTGGATCTGGTGGGCGGTCCAGCCCATGCCGCCGTGCTGGTCGAGCCGCTGGAAGTGCTCGCGGCCGTGGAGGAGACAGTCGTGCGCGACCGCGTACGTCATTCTTCAGTTCTGTAGCTCTATAGAGAGCGATGGGAGGAAGATCTCATGGGCTTCTTCATTATTTTACCAACAGGCCGTCGCGTCCCTGCTGAAGATTGTCGCCGTGTTGCCTTCGGCCGGTGATACGTTTGCACCACTGATGAAGCGGCTGGGCGAGGGCGACTGGTTCACGTCGCGCGTCTCGGCCTGTGCACTGTTTCATGCCGTGTACCCGAACGTAACGGACGCGGCGCGCCGCAAGGAACTGCGCGAGTGAGTTCTATGGTATAAGCTTTAGTCGATCCGGACTCTTCCGAACTGACGTGTGCGGGATTCTTCGCAGCTCGTTCCAGTTGCTCAGCAACGACGACACGCCCATGGTGCGCCGCGCTGCGGCATCCAACATTGGCGTACGTTCTAGATAACGGAGCTCTTGGTGGCGAGGAGTCACTAAGAACGGGTCGGTTTGTCACAATAGAAATTCGCTGGGACCGTGGAGAAGGAGCACCTGTCGACGTTGATCCTGCCGCTCTTCAAGGCGCTCACGGCCGATGACCAGGACAGCGTGCGGCTGCTCGCGATCGAGAGCTCGGCGGCGATCGCCAAGCTGCTGTCCCACGACGAGAACACGCAGCACGTGCTCCCCATTGTGCGCGCGTCGGTCGAGGACCGCTCGTGGCGCGTGCGATTCAGCATTGCCAAGGACTTCTACCCCGTACGTTTCTTTATCATCTCTCTCGCTTTATCGGGTTCTCATCCATGTGACATCGTGACTGTAGCTCTCGGAAGCCATGGGCTCGCAGATCACCGAAGGGGAGCTCGTGGGGTGCTTTTCCAACTTGCTCCAGGACAGCGAAGCCGAAGTGCGCGCGGCGTCCGCCAAGAACATTGCCGGGTACATCAAGATAGTCAAGAACGATATCTTTACGAGCGATCTGTTGCCGCTGCTCTCGACGCTCGCCCAGGACACGGCCCCGACCGTGCGAGGTGCGGTGTTACACTCTCACTCTATCCTGGCTAAAAGGCACTGACGCTTTCTTCTTGTTGTTCCTCACAGCTGCTGTCTCGGTCGCGAGCATGGAGCTCGCGCCTGGACTAGGTGAGGCAGCATCCAAGACCACGCTGTCGCCGCTGCTGCTCATGTTTTTGCGGGACGAGGTCGTTGATGTGCGCCTCAACATCCTCAAGCGCCTCAACTTGCTCGCGCCGTGGATGCAGTCATTTGAAGGCGTGCTGCTGCCCGCAATTGCGGACTTGGCGCGCGACTTGCAGTGGCGCGTGCGTGAAGCCGTCATTTTGTCGATCCCATCCATTGCCGGCAGCCTCGTAGGTTCATGTCTTGTCCCATACGTTCCGTCTCAGACCCTAACATGTTGTGGACATGCAGGGCAACTCATACTTCCAAGAGCACTTGCTGGAGATCTACATCACTGCGTTCAAGGACATGGTGAGCGAGGTGCGCCTGAGCGCGACCAAGATCCTTCCGGATCTACTCGCGAGCGTCGGCAGCGACCACATTTTGCAGCATGTAATGCCGGCGCTCACGCAGATCTTTGACAAGTCGACGATCTACCAAGAGCGCGTCAATGTGCTCCACGCCATCAGGCAGCTCGCGTCGGACAAGACCTCGAGCGAGCTCCTCACTGCGATGACGGCGCTCGCTGTGCGCGGCGGCCGTGACAAGATCCCCAACGTCAAGTTTGTCGCGTCGATCACGCTCGAGCAGTTATGTAAATATGCCGATAGCGCGGCCGTCGCGAGTCAAGTCAGGTGGGTCTCAGGATGGATCATGAGCATGACCTCGAGTCTGTAGACTAACGTGTGCGTGTATTTGTTATTGCAGACCGTGTCTGGTGGATCTCGTGAACGACTCGGATAGTGATGTGAAGTACTACGCGGGCCTGGCGCTCGATTCGGTCCAGGCTTAGAGGCGGGCGCACCTGTCATTTCGCCCATCACCAGCACCCCGCCGGTTTCTCCTAGAGTATTAGTCACGCACCTGCAACGCGGCGGGCACGCCGTCTCCGTTCTCCATGCCTAACACATCGACCGCGAGAAGGGGCGTGTTGATTTGTGTGTGGGCGGATCTCTCTCTCCTCTAGGATTAAGGGGGGATACGGAGGATTTTTTTAGTCACAAACATTTGAAAGAACGAAGAGTCTATTGGTCTGCTTCTACTGAAGTGTCGGTACCACGAGGCTCTCCATGAAGTAGCGGTGCCAGCGGTCGTCCGTAGTGAGCTCGGGATGAAAGGCCGTCACGAGAATATTCGCCTGCACAACCAAGATGTCAAGAGTGATGGTCATTGCACGATCATTCTGTATCGATGGCCAAACCTTGCGAGCAGCAATGATGACGTCGGTCGGGTCTGATCCGTCGGCGGGTTGTGCGCAGTGCATACGCGAGAGCACGTCGATCGATTCGCCGACCGAGATGATGGCGGGCGCACGAATGAACACGGCGTTGTACGGCTCGGCGTTGAAGCCCGGCGGGCCGTCGACGTTCATCTCGAAGCTGCGCACCTGCGAGCCGAAAAAGTTGCGCGACACCTCCACGTCCATACCGCCAACGAGCATCTGGCCACCCTGTGTAACAGCAAATCATAATATCTCCGTCATCTCCATTGTGCTTGCTATGATTGTTCATTCATGGCACAAACCTCTTCGGCGTGTTTGGCCGACTGCGCAAGCATGATCATGCCGGCGCACGTGCCCCAGATCGGGCGCTTGTTGGCAACCCACTCACGCAGCGGCTCGAGCAATCCCGACCGTGTCGCAACCTTGCCGATCGTCGTCGACTCGCCACCAGGCAGCACCAGTGCGTCGGCACCCACGAGTTCCTGCGACAACCGCACGGCGTACGCGTGCACCTTGAGCGGCTGCGCCGAGTTGCTGCTCAATGCAAGTGGCGGCAACTTGTTGAGCATGTCGATGTGCTCCTGGAACGCTCCCTGCAGCGCCAGCACGCCCACACGCACGACGCGGACACTTGTGTCACTCATCTTGGTTTCAAAGAGCTTTTCGCGAAATGACGCCCAAAAAAATCGAGCAGCGGTTCGTCTGCGAAAACACAATTGACAAAATGTGTGTGCACGACTTTTGGGCCACCCCAGATGGGGTGGCCCAAAACGTACTTTGAAGGATGGACAGCGTACCCTGGCCCACATTGTGGTGGCCCAAAACGTACTTTGGATGACTGACAAGGCTTCGCGGCGTATTCGCCGCAAAGCGGACAGTGACTACAGCACCGAGACTCTTGTGCAATTCCTGCCTTTTGGCCAGTTTCTCTCCACGCGAAGATGATATTCCCCTGGTGTCCACAGCGGAAGACATTTCCCCAGTGCATACTCATTTTATAGTCGAGGTTAGCCCAGTTTCCTCTGACAAGTACTACTACTGTATGTAGGACTTACGGGCGAGTTCTCTAAGAATTAGAGCGATAGTACTCCTTCTTGAGCACCTGTAAGATGCCTCCATATGCCTCCATGGCGTCCACGAGGAGTCAGTCCCTGTTGTTGTATGAAGTCGCCTTTGGATATATAGGTATGCAGGCAAGAGCGATCTCGAAAGGTCGCGAATGTCAAGATGGACCACACGTTCATTAATGGGCACACACTGTCCCGTAATCAATAAGCTGTCGCTTGACTGTCGCTCGCGACATTGCTGTCTTCTTCGGTGACCAACTCCATCGGCGCGTCCAGAAACTGGATCTCGTATCGCGTGAGTGCGATCACTAACTCGTTACGCCATCGCTTTGCGTACGTGGGATTGTCCGAGCCAATGGATCCAGTCAAGGTGAATTGGATTGCATCACGATCACCTTGTGCATCTCGATGCGCGACATCGAAGGTCTCCCAGTAAAAGGTCCCGGCCAAACTGAGACCGTCCACCTTCATCAGGCGTTGCAGTTTGGGCGACTCAATGCAGCGAAATACAATCATGTGCCCAGTCTCGGTCTTGACGCGAAAGACGATCACGAGCGAGTGGGTCAACTGCACGAGGTCCGGGTACTTCTCCACTCTCTGGAGGATCATCACATCGGGCGAGATCCGCTGCAAGACGTGGATGAAATACTCGCAGTTACGGCCAAGGTGGACCGACTTGAACAAATCGCCGTCCGCGTAGATCGCCCACGAGTGGTCTACGAGCTGCTCTATGTCCCCACTCGGCAACGCCTTGCAGGTCACGAAGCGAACATAGTGGCCGTCAGCGTCGAGACGGATCGAATCGCGCCAGCCAAAGGCGCCCGTCTCACTTGTGCTTTCGGGGGCGCTGTACGCCTTGATGGCTTGGAGTGTCTCCTGCACGATCTTGTTGCACTTTGATTCCGACAGCGGCTTGTAGGACTCGAGTGCTATTGCCCGCCAGCGATCGCACATCCAGAACCAATTATCCAGTTGCAGGCCGCGCATGAGCTTGCGTAAGTTCGCTGAACCCTCGTGGTGGTTCTTGAGCAGGCGCAGATACTCGGTACGTATCGTTATTTCCTCCTGGGCTTGCTTTGTTAGGACGACTGTACGCTTCAAGAACGCGCGGATCCGTCGCGACTCAGGGTCTCCAGCATTGGTCGAATCATCGTCACCATTTTCCAGCACGTCCGGTAGATTCTTCACAACCAACTCAAGGGCTTCCATTTGCGCGCGGAGACTTGCGTTCGTCGGCTAGTGGCAATGAGATGCGGTCAGCATGGCGGAGTCGTTGGAGTACAGCACTGACTGTACCTTTCGTGGTCGCTTCGGTCGCGCGCGCGCAACAGCCCTCTGCGGAGGAGGGGCTCGCGCGATGACAACCCCGTCGAACGGCTCGTGATCGCTCTCGTCGAGGAGGCGTACAAACGCCATGACTGGGTGGTGGTCTCTAGGCTGCTGGCGAGTGAGTGTGTCGCTCTCTGCAAATCGCCGTCTGATGGAGTTGGAGAAGAGGCTTCGACCAAATGGGGGATGCTTCCTTCCAGGGCATCCTGTTGCAATCAGACGTGTATCAGGCTACGGGTTGGAGGGTTCTGCTTACTGTACCGCGGTACTCACTGGTACATAGCTTAGCGTTCTACTGGTGCGTGTACAGTGAGGTTGGATGCTCAAGCTCGTCGTCCGATTGCCGCGGAATGGCCGGGCATCATCAAAATCTCTGTTTTTGGATACCCCGACCAACTCATTCGGATGTCTGCCTCCTAAACGCGATGCATTAGCGTGTTCTCATTTTTGCAGACCCCTTCACGGCCGAGCCAGAACACTCGTCATGGCGGTTGCACGCTTCCTCAACGACCGAAGCAGAGCGACCACGAGTCGTTCGTGGACATGCATCGCGATGTCACCGTGACTGTTGGAGGTTTCGTAACTCATCCCATTCCACACGCCAGTGATTGGAGAAGACACAGTGCCTCACTACGAGATCGTCTAGGAGACGATGCAAGAAGCCCCACTCTTCAAGTGGTGCAAGTCCATTCACAAAGGAGAGGTCCACGTGCGTGAGAAAGTACCGTACCACAGAAGGTGATTTGCGAGATACTTCTATTTCAGTACGCTCGGGTGGTTTCGTTTAAGTTGACCATATGTTAACTTAGGAGGAAACTCTCCATCTTCGCAATTCCTTTCGACCACATTGCGATGGCGTCGGAAGCGCATCTCCGTGCGCAGTATGAGGTGCGTCTACGCATTGGGGACATTGTTCTACATGATACGAGAGACAAACCCTAACCCCCATGCTGCTGCTCCCCGTAGGCCGTTCTAAAGGAGAACAAGCAGCTCAAGCACAGCGTCGAGAAGCTCGAGACGGAGAACCGCGACCTCAAGCGCTCCGTCTACGAACTCACGCTCAAGTGCGTCGGTCTCTTCTCTTCTATTGCGACAGCCGTATGCTTCTAACCTCGTAGCTTTTCGTGGAATAAGACTCGATTCGGTCCAAAACGCTGTGGGTGGCGCCGCCAGCATCGCGCCGTTCCAGGTCTCGGACCTGCTCTCGTCGGCCAAGACGCTCTCGCCCGCGCACGACGATGCGCTGAGCAATCCACTGCTTTTGGGGAATGACGACGCGGACGCGACCGGGGACAGTGACGGCCGTGCGCTCTACGAAAAGTCGGCGTTGCGCGCGCACGCCGGCGCCGTGTACACGGCTAAGTTCTCGCCGTGCGGCCGCCTGCTCGCGTCGGGTGCGCTGGACGCCAAGGTGCTTTTGTGGGACGTCACGACCAAGTTCAACCAGCAGCAGCTCGCGGCGCTGGCGCACCACACGCAGCTCGTGATCGACGTGGCGTGGACCAGCGACAGCGCGGCGCTCGCGTCAGCGTCCTACGACCACACGGTCAAGCGCTGGGACGTGGCGCAGAGCCAGCTCGTGCACAGCGCCGAGCTGCCCGGGCTCGTGCAGTGCGTGGCGTTCAACCTGGCCGACAGCAACCAGTGCTTTGCCGGCACGAGCAAGGGCGGCGTGCACCTAGTGGACCCGCGCGCCGACGACCCTGCCCACGCGTGGCGCAACGACGCCATGGTCAACTCACTCTACGTCTCGCCCGACGGCCAGTACGTCATCACGGGCGACAGCAAGGGCCTCATCAAGACGTGGGACGTGCGCATGGCGTCGTGTCTGGACGAGATCACCAAGGAGAACGACCCGGGCCGCCACGCTATTTCGCATCTCCACGTGTCGCCGCCGCTGGGCGACGACGACGGCCGCTTCCTCGCGGCCAACAGCTACGACAACATCCTGCGCGTCTACGACCGCCGCTCCAAGCTCATCAGCAGCGCCGTGGGTCACGACCAGGACCAGATGCAGCTCGCGTTCTCGGTCACGGGCCACAAGAACAAGCACTGGCCCATCAAAAGCGCCTTTTTCCGCGGCGACGGCGCCAAGTACAAGCTCCCGGCCGTGGCGACGACGCGCCACCAGCGCAAGCTCACGGACGGCGACGGCGACGTGGATTTTCAGGAGTCGGAGCACGCGGCTGCGCACGAGACGCTCCTGCTCGCGACGGGCAGCGCCGACAACAAGATCTACCTCCACGACGTGAGTATCAAGCGCGCCAACGCCAAGCCGGCACCGTTCCTGATCCAAAAGATGGACGCCCACAGCGACCGCGTCTACTGCGTCGACTTTCACCCGACGGAGCCCATTCTCGCGTCGGCGTCGGCTGACTTTTCCGTCAAGATCTGGCTGCCACGCCAAGCGCGGCTCGCCAAGGGCAAGGCCTAGGTATCTAAAACAATACATTCACGAGCATTACGACGCTAGCAGCACGCGCTTGCGGCGCTTCTTGTCGTTGGCCGCGGCCTCGACGTCTTCCTGTTCCTTGACGCGGAGCTTGCGACCATCCAGCCGCTCGCACGCGGCTGCCACTGATTCTCTCGTTGGCGAAGCACCTGCATGGTCTCTTTGCGGAGAGTGCGGCACTGCACCAGCGCCTTCCGGCACCGGATCGCGCTCTCAGCCAGCGAGAGCTTGTGCTCGAACACGTCGTGCTTTTGATTTTCTTTCTCGTCGGCCATCGTCGTGAGCTTGTCCAACTCGGCCGTGCGGTCGTCTTCCAGTTTCGCCAAGTATGCGCGGTGTTCGTTCACGAGTCGGCGTGAGCGTGCCGTCGTCGCGCGCCTGCTTTTGCATGACCGCAAACTCAACTTCCTTTTGCTGGCGTAGTTAGAGCAGCTCAGTCTCTCGCGCTTGACGCCGCTGCGCGCGATTCGGTCTTTTCCTTCGTGACAATCTGCCTGCACTTCCACGGCCGTGGCGTCGCGCTTATCCATCTAAAAGGCCTGATCATCTGCTGCATGTCCGCGTTGTACGCCGCTTGGTCTTCCGCGAGCTGCTGGACGAAGCCCAGCAGCTGCACGCCATCTAGCCGCAACTCTCGGCCAGAAAACCTAGTTGTCAACCTCGTACACATTTGTTTGAGCCCGGCGCGGAGCTCGCTGGCAAGCGAGCGGAATATGACGTACCGTCCGTCTCGCGCGTGCCTGATCCAGCGCAACGCCAGGGCCTGCGACGCCTTGTTGAGGTGCAAGCGCCAGTGGATCGACACGTTTTCCACGTCCAAGTCAACGGGGTTGGCCTTGCCCTTTCGCATGTTCTTGGCGCGCATCTTGGTGGCGTACCGCTTCCTTGGGCGACGCGCGCGCAATCACGACCAGTTCACACTTTACTTTACTTTTCACTGGAGTATTTCCATCGGAGTGAACAGCTATACCTAATATGCAATACTAGCGGCGTTCGCGGGAAGCTGACCACCAGTGGAGGAAGTCGCCAAGAAGATGGTGGTCGAGCCCTGCCCATTCGGGGCGAGGGGACGGGTGAAGTGATTTTGAAGGCTGCGTCGGCTGTCCATAGCGACGTTGGCAGCCGTGTCCGCCATCTTGTTGTAAGCGCGGAGGTGGTGAGGCCACTTTTCCACGCAGAGCTTGTCTGCGAGGCGACGGGCCGCTCGGTACAGGGGGAGGAGCCGGTCGGTTCTGGGCGGTTGGTACTGCTCCAGTTGCCGAACGATGAGGAGGCTCCACGACTTCGAGCGGTCTACTGCCACGAGGCCGGTGACTAAGCTGAGGTATTCGGCTTGGTTGTTGGTGGTGGTGGAGGTGACTGTCAAACTCATGGCTGCGTTCCACACGAGCTGCGGAGCCTCCAGCTGTCGATTAGTCCTGACCAGTTCAAACTGGACGTCGTCTTCTTCATCCGACGAGAACTCGTCGCCACGGGATTTGCCGCGTTGGGCGGGTGGCGCCTTAACGACGCGAGCGAGCGACATCCAGCTTCCTCTCGCTGTACTCAGGCTGAAAGCCCTCAAGGAGCTTGTCGATGGACGTCGGGTCTTGAGCCGTCGCGTCGGCATTCGCCAGATCAACGTGCATAGTGTAGCCACCGCGAGTCAACAAGCCGGCTGCTTGTTGTTGGCGACGATGCCGGCCACGAGTTTTGCAAACGTGCGTCGCTTGTGCGCCCTCGCAAACCAGTAGAGCGCGAGTCCTTGGACGCGCCGTCAACTGGAACGTTGGGCCAGTTGGGTGCACCTTCTCGAGGCCGTCGGCGACGCTGTCGGAAGAAATGTCGGAGCGATCCCCTGGAGCCGCCGCCCCTCTCCCATATTCATGAGCTCGTGGTACAAATCTCGGACGTACTCCCTCGCGGGCCTGCCGTCCTTGCCCACGCCCTGGAGCATGCGGGGGAGTGAAGAGTTCGACGAGATGCTGGAGCACCCACGGGCGGTTGCGGTCCATGATCCGGTGGTGGAACCGCTCCGAGTTGAGTGCCTGCAGGTCGAGCCGCTCACGCACAATATCTTGCTGCCGACCGGCACCCAGGGCGAGCTTGGCCGCGAGCTCGTCGTCGAGCGTGCCGTCCAGCTTGGTCTACGTCCAGATCCCGAGCCTGTCGCCCACGCGGAGCCAGAAGACCTTAGAAAGACGGCCGCGACCATGGCGATAATGAGCGTGAGCACGCTGCCAAAAGGTGAGTACGCGTGCACACAGTCGTGCCAAACATCACGAGCAGCATGCCCAGCACACGAGGAAGTGGACTGCGATCTAAAGCACATCATGTCCACGGCCTGAAACGCTGGATGGATGCTCGCGTCCCGACCAGCGTCGTGCATTGCCATCACTGGTCGCCGTTGCAAAGCAGTGCCGCTGGTACGGCAGGTACTCGTAGATTTTCCAGCCGTGGACGAGCTTGAGCGTATTGAGCTGGAACACACCCATGATAGAGTTGCTCGGGATGATAAAGAGCGCAAGCAGCGAGTAATGGAGTAGATCCGTTTGCTTGACGCCGTAGAGCTCGGGCATTCGCGTGTCGGCGCTAAAGACGACCTGGAACAAGAGCATGACCGGTGCCAAGATGAGCTACATGAACACGACGCTGTAGCCAGCCACGCCCTCCAGAATGGACTTGTCAACGGCGACTTGGATGTCGATCTGTTCGAACACGCGGCGCCACTCGGTCTCGGCCTGGACCTTTTGCTCTCGCGTTCGCTGCCGGCGCTTCTGGAATTTTGCTTGAGTACGAGCCACGCCGCACAGGCGGCAAAGCACCGGCGCGAGGTCGAGTCGCTCCATGATCAGCTCAGGTTGGCGAATGAATGAACGTGAACCCGATAAAGTCGACTGAGCCCGTGGCGATATTTCGGTCGCCGACAGCACGACGATAAAGGGTACGACCAGTAGCTTTTCGCGAAGCAACGTCTTGATCGCAATCTCGTGGAAATTGCGCACCACTTTGAATAGCACGAGGAACGCGTAATTTTGGTCGTGAACGTCGGCGAGTAGGAAAACTCCTAGATGAGGCGAAGCATGACCAAGAAGCTGCCCGTCGTGAGCAAGAGGTGGGCGCGTTTCCAGCGACGCGGGTCCCAGAATTCGTTCTCTTCGGCCTTTTGCTGCTTCATCATGGATCTCCGTATTGATGGTCACCACGGCGACTTCGAGCGGCTCTAAGAGGATCGATCCGATGCCGACGAGAGATCTCTATAGTGAGATCCGTTTTGCAGCCGAGGATGCTTGATGCGGATGCTCCAGTACTTCAGATCTGGTCTTGACGCAGTGCGAGATCTCATCGGAACCGACTGCCCTCGTCGTGCTGTACGACACTTGCGCGTCGAGACGGATCGGGATTTGCTCGGCAACGTCTTGGAATCCGACCAGCGTGGGCGGCTCGTCGCCAATCGAATCAATTAACTGAACCGCGTATATCGGTTAAACAGATACGGGTCCACAGCTTTGCGCGTCGACAGGATCTCGCTGCACTGCGAGGCAAACGCCGTCTCGACCGACGCCTTGAGGTAAGCGTAGTTTGGTATTGGGTCACATTGGTCCACGGCGTTTGAAAGGCCGCCCGTGGCGATCAATGCAGCCACATCCCCCGTGGCCGTGGACTCCTTGAAGACGCACTTGCGTCTTGTGACTCGATGTGAAGTCTTTGCCATTGTTGGACATCTCGACGACGTGCATGAGACGCGCCATGTTACCTGGACGCCTGCAGGCAAGCATCTTCATAGGCCTGAGTGTTGGTCACAATATACAGCAGCAGCTGCGATGTCACGAACGTGGCGCTGAAGACGTCGAGGCCCTGACACGTGAGGGACGTCGTATTGAGAAACGATGTGCGCTGCAGAAAGAGCGCGAGTGACGAGACGTCGAGGCCTTCGGTGGATGCACAGCGAGCAGCTCTGGGTCTTTGGAGTAGAGAAAGTTGACTGTTCTTGGAGACGGGAGGCGTGCGGCATCGCAGGCGCGAGGGACTGAGCAACTCGGCAGGCGTAAGAACAAACCCGTAGCGACACGACAGCAGCGTTGAGCTGACAAAATCTATTCCTTCGACAGTCGCGTCCGTGCCACCGCTGTAGGCGGGGCCAAAAATCGGATCGATCAGCTGCAGCACCTGCTCGATATAGTAGAAAAGCGGGGTGCCCGTACATCGGTGTAGTCTTGGTCGTCCAGCGTCACATCGAGGGGATTAGCCCGGCTGTATACGGCGGCGCCATGCACTGGATCTCGCTGTAACTATTCCATGCCGCCCCGACAACGACGGCACCAAAGCAGCATCGAATCGAATCGGAAAGAAGGAAAGGTCCACCCGTGATGACCACAGAAAAATTGCCCAGTGTGGGGCCGAGCGACGGGAACACGTTCTCGACAGTCGCAGCGTCGATCTCGGAGCCTTGGGCGAATGCAGTCTCTGAGTTGCCAGCAGCAGCACAAACGCTTCTGCGGTGGTCAAGCGGCTGGGTGCTGGATGCGCTCAAACTTGAACTGCAGCTTACAGCCATTTGGGTTCCAAGTCTGGAGATCCAGTGCTTTGGTCTCGATCGCCGAAGCAAAGGATTCCAGTCGACGAGGGGTTTCAGGGGCGCGTCCGTCGCATGTGCACCCGATGCACCGACAAAGATCGCGCCAACGGATGTGCTTACTACACGGAGTGCCATTTGTAGCGCCGCCATCGTTGGTCACTCGCCATCCGCGCGGAGTTTCCCTTTGGTTCATTTCTCTTCTTCCCATGTCAACCAAGTGTGGTACACTGTACCGCCTGTACCGCTAGAATGGTACGGTCGAGATGCTGGACGATTTTTTTCACCGCGGGTCGGGTTTTGATCGCTTGCTTGGATCCCGACCCGTGGGCCAAATTGAACTTGGGGCTCGCCAAGTGACACTCGCTGCCGTCAACTCGAGTGATTGGGCGGATCAAAGACGCGGAGCCCACCGTCCGTTCGCTCCACGCCGACACGCTCGTCGTCAGATCCGATTCGTCGCCAGAAAGAACCGACAGTCGCCACCATGGTTCGGGCGTTCGCTCTCGCCAAGCGCATGAACGCGGGCCTAGCGCACACTCAAGCGCGCTGGCTCAGCGCTGCCGCAACAATAACGCCGGCGGCGCGCAAGCTTGCCTTCCAGAAGGAGCTCGAGGAGGCCCGCCAGCAGGCGCTCGTTGGTGGCGGGCTCAACCGCCAAGCCAAGCAGCACGAGAAGGGAAAGCTTACGGCACGCGAGCGCGTGGAGCTGCTGCTCGACCCGGGCACCTTCCGCGAGTACGATATGCTTAAGACCCACCGCTGCTCGGACTTTGGCATGGACAAGCAGCACATCCCCGGCGACGGTGTGATCACGGGTCGTGGTCTCATCAACGGTCGCCTCACGTTTGTGTTCAGCCAGGACTTCACGGTCTTTGGTGGCTCGCTTTCGGAGACGTATGCCGAGAAGATTGTCAAGATCATGAAGAAGGCCATGCAGCTCGGCGTCCCGGTCATTGGCCTGAATGACTCGGGTGGCGCGCGCATTCAGGAAGGTGTGGCATCGCTCGCTGGCTACGCTGACATCTTCCAGCTCAACGTGCTCGCCTCGGGTGTCGTCCCGCAGCTCACCATGGTCATGGGTCCTTGTGCTGGTGGCGCCGTGTACTCGCCGGCGATGACGGACTTTATTTTCATGTCGCGCGACTCGTCGTACATGTTCGTGACCGGTCCGGACGTTGTCAAGACCGTGACCAATGAAGAAGTCACGCAAGAGGAGCTCGGTGGCGCAGGCACGCACACAAAGACCTCGGGTGTGGCCCACTGTGCGTTCGATAACGACGTCGAGGCCATCCGCGAGATGCGTCGCTTCTTTGACTTTTTGCCGCTCAACAACAACGGTTCGTGGATCGCTTGTGTATGTGACGTTATCTATTCAGCGAGCGCTGACGATTTGAGTCTTTTGTGACTCTCAGAGAAGCCGCCAGTGCGCAAGTCGGACGACGACCGCTACCGCCCCGTGCCGACGCTCGAGAGCATCGTGCCGCCGGACCCGAACGTGCCGTACAACATGAAGGATATCATCCACCAGCTTGTGGACTCGTACGACTTTTTCGAGGTCATGCCGGACTACGCCAAGAACATGATCATTGGCTTTGGCCGTATGGAGGGCCGCCCTGTGGGGATTGTCGCCAACCAGCCCATGGAGCTTGCTGGCTGTCTCGACATCAACTCGTCCATCAAGGCGGCTCGCTTTGTGCGCTTCTGTGATGCCTTCAACATCCCAATCGTCACGCTCGTGGACGTACCAGGCTTCTTGCCCGGTGTGGACCAGGAGTACGGCGGTATCATCCGCCACGGCGCGAAGCTCTTGTACGCGTACGCCGAAGCCACGGTGCCCAAGATCACGATCATCACGCGCAAGGCCTACGGTGGCGCCTACGACGTCATGAGCTCCAAGCACTTGCGCGGCGACATCAACTACGCGTACGTACTCTTTCCAAGATGCACTGCTCCCTTTATATTGTGATTGACTGACCAACAACTCTCTATTCCATCCTTTAGGTGGCCGTCGGCGGAGATCGCTGTAATGGGTGCCAAGGGCGCTGTTGAGATCATCTTCCGCGGCCAGAATGTCGAGGAGAACACGGCCGACTACGAGCGCAAGTTTGCCAACCCCATGGTAGGTGTCGCATTTGCGTGGGCTGAGTGAATGATGAAGACTGACGCCTATTGTTTACGTACGCGTGACTAGGTGGCAGCGCAGCGGGGCTTCGTGGACGATATCATTGAGCCCACCAAGACGCGTCGCCACATTTGCGAGGACCTCGATGTGCTCGAGACCAAGAAGCTGACGAATCCGTGGAAGAAGCATGGCAACATCCCTCTGTAAGAGCAGCAAGTCTCTCAACGTCCAAACCGCATAACCCCCAAAAACAGTTATCCGCGTGAAAGAGAATATTGGTCTCTCTCATCCATTCTACCTCCATGTTTATGCCAAGTGGGACACAAGACAGATGTTTGCTGCTGACTTGAAGTTTATATGCGGGACCTACCCCTTCTTCCTGTTCGTCGACACTGGTGGTTGATGGAACGTGATCCATCCTATTAATGGCCCCTTCGCTTCCACTGCAAGGATCCAAAACACCCCATCCGCCCACACACACCAAAACCCCCGGAAGCCACCCCCATCGCAAGCGAACCATGGTGCTCTCTCTGTCGCGCACGACGCCGCAGACCGTCTCGGGTGCGTACTTGGCGGTGACCTCTGCCGCCGTCGGGTATGGCTGACGTCTCTCTCTCTCTCTCTGTCGGTAGCGTTTCTCAACTTTATCAACAAGAGCCCGTCGCCGTTCCATGCGGTGCACGAAGTGGTCCAGCAGCTCACGGCCGCGGGTTTCAAGCAGCTCAAGGAAGAGGACAACTGGAAGGGCGCTGTGGCCGCCGGCGGCAAGTACTTTGTGACGCGC
>JAADVZ010000736.1:0-16042 GCA_023335925.1 Pythium phragmitis | reverse complement strand
TCGAGGGAGGCCTGATGCGCTTGAATGCTGGCCTGGATGCTGCGCATTGCCGCTCTGGTGGCTTCAGTCGCGGGCACCGCGAGGTTCCCACGAAGCTCACTCCCAGACGCGCGAGTGGGCCCTCCCCTGTGGACCATACCAGCAGCAATCGCACGCCGGCGGAGCTGAGACACCATATTGGAGCTTGGGTGGGCGAAGTTGAGGTGAACCGGGGATTTGCGAAGTGGGAGTGGTGTCAGTGGGTGCTGTGGTTGTCTGCCAGCAGCACCTGTCCAGTCTCAAGTCGATCCCTTCGGGCCCGAGAAAGAAGCGTCGCAGCGCGTTCCTCGAGATAATGAGACCCACCCGCGAACCCGAAAGCGACTGCGGCGACGCCCACGCGCTGTCGTTTATGGTGCTGCCCGAGGAAGACGGCCGACTGAGCTTTGATGTGTGGTTCAGCCTGCTCGCTGCAGATGCACGAGAAAATGGGGGCGGCATTCTCTTTGCAGCCCAATCCCGTCGGTGTTAATCCCGTCGGTGTTTCCAGCCCAACCGCACGCCGCGCAACTCTAACCAGTTTGTGCACATCGACCCGGATCGCAACTTGTACTGTTCC
This sequence comes from Pythium phragmitis, assembly GCA_023335925.1. NCBI lineage: Eukaryota > Oomycota > Peronosporomycetes > Pythiales > Pythiaceae > Pythium > Pythium phragmitis. The sequence continues at coordinate 15,444 of JAADVZ010000736.1, read as the reverse complement.
GTTCTGGTCAGCCAGCCTGCGGTCGCCTCAGACCTTGCTGTGAACCGGTGGTACCACGTTGCGCTCACATTTGACGGCCGTCGTTAGCACGTGTATCTGGACGGAGAACTCGTGAGCGCGGGCTCGGGGCTGAGTCGACCACAAGACAGGTGGCACTGGACACGCAACACGCAGCTCGGGACTGGTTTCATGGCCGAGAGCTCCCGGGGCAAGCCGACGACAGCGTTTTTCGGTTGGTATCCGTTCCTTGGACTGATTGACGAGTGTCGCGTGTGGCACGAGGTGCTCTCAGACCAAGAGATCGAGCAGCTCGCGCGAGGCAGGGTAGTCGCGCCGCGGCCAGTGTATCAGCTCACGAAGCGCGTGCCGTGTCCAGTGTTTCAGCTCACGAGCGACAAGTTGCAGACGCGAGGGCGTGCAGTTCGTCAAGTGCTCACGGTCCGTGGAACGGCAGGCGCGAATCCACTCACATCGAGACGGGGCTGCCACCACGAACTCCTCTACGCTTTGATGCAAGCAAGGTCCTCGTTGACGCGTGCGTGGAGACGAACGAGTCCCGGTGGGTCGCCTCATTCATTCCCTGGATGTCACTATGGACTCGACTCTCCCTCGCACCACTGACGTCCAAGTATCCAAAAGCCAAATCAGCCAATCACCTGTCTTTCCACTTTATTTCAGCCAATCATATAAAGCTGAAGAGGTTGAAGTGGTCCACCAGGATCTTCCGCCTTTTGGCAAGTGTCGATTCACGACGGCGCCTCAGCCAAGTCCCATCGCTCTTGCGGTCTCTAGGCGCCATGAGCGGCTCCACCACGATGGAGGGATATCTCTCCAAGAAGGGCCATGCGCTGCCCATCATGTCCGTGTCGCTCGCGTCGCTTTTGGTCCGGCAGAACCCGACTAACGTCTTGTTTCTTTCTATAGGCAACGCCGGTACTGTGTCCTCAAGGGCACCATGCTCGCCTACTACACGAACGCAGACGAGTGCGCGCGAAAGCTGACGCCGCGGAACGTGCTCGAGGTCATTGGTGTCCGCGATCTCGGCGAGAGCAGCAGCGGCATGCTGTCGCCGTCGAAAAAGGCCACGTCGTTTGAGATCCAGTACTTGGGCGGCACGACCTACGAGTGTCGTGCCGACTCGCGCGAGGACAAGAACCAGTGGCTCGCGGCGCTGCAGCACGCGCTCGACGAGCCGGACCGCATCGTGCAGGACGAAATCGAGGACGCGCAACGCCATTTACAAAGCGAAGCCGACAAGGAAGACCGTGCCATGGCACTCGCAAGCGAAGCCGTGGAAAAGGCCCAGCGCCTGGCGAACGAGGCGCTCACGCTGGACGCTGCCATCAAGAAGGGAAAGTTGACACGCGACGAGCTGGCGACGCGGCTTCAGCACGCCAAGATCGTGCTGAGCGAGAGCGAGAAAAAGACGCAGCAAACCAAGAGCGCGCTGGAGAACGCACGGGCTCGCGCCCACGACGAGGCAATGGCGGTGGGGGATGGAGACGATGAAAAGACCAAGGGAGAAGAGGAGGACGAAGAAGTCGCGTCCGTGGTGTCCACGTCGACCGATGCGGTCCAGGCGATCGCGACGCGAGTCGCTCACTTGGCGGCGCAGCTCGAAGTCGACCACACTGCCGAGGCCACGCAGACCCAGGAGATCGCGGCGATCGAGGCAGCGATGGTTGAGACGGACCGACAGATCCAAGAGTTCCAGACCCGAGCCACCGTGTGTGCGACCGAAGGCCGGAAACTCCGCGACGCCGCGGCCGCGAATCTGCAGAGCGCGCACTCGGCCAAGCAGGTCTCCCGCATGCGCGTGACGTCGTGGACCGCGTCGTCGTCGCATCTGGACCCGCTCGCCGAGGGCTACTTGCTGGTCAAGCACCCAATGAAGCCGAGCATGCATCGCCGATACTACGTGCTGTATGGCAATACGCTGTGCTGGTACAAAGACGTCGACGACTACAACCAGCACGTCGAGACGCCGAGCGGCGTCGTGCACGTCGCGGCCGTGGCCGAGTGGACGGGCAAGGTCGGCGGCATGAAGACGTTCCCGCACGCGTTTGCCGTCACGACGGTCGAAGGCAAGACGCTCTACTGCTCGGCGCCCGTAAAGCAAAGCGCCGTGACCTGGGACACGGCGCTGCATATTGGCCTCACGATGCCCGCGCTGTCGCCGCACCGCGCGATGCAAGCCAAGATGCGGCGCGACTCGTTTGACTTGCTGTCGTCGACACTGCAGGCGCCGTCGGCCGGGATGATGCAGCGCCGCGCGTCGCTGGCGCACGTCACGTCCACGGAGTCGCCTGACGCGGCGTCTCAGCGAGAGTTAAAATTGCCTGCTCCGATCGCTGTTGGAGACGCAGCAAAGGAGTCGGCGGCAGCGTCACCGCCACCGGTGGCCAGTGAGACGTGCATCGTGATTGAAGGGTACCTGGTCAAGAAAAGCTCGCTGTTTCCGACCATGAAGAAGAAATACTGCGTACTGGACCGGCTCCAGCTGGGCATTTTCGACTCCCACGAGCAGTACGACGCATCGCGAGCAGCGCCCAGTCAACACGGGGACCACGAACAAGTGCTGGTCTGCGGGGTCTCGGAGTGGGACGGCCATGGCACACTGCTTCAGTACCACCACGGCTTCCAGATCCACACGGTGAACCACCACATGATCCAGTGCAGCGCCGCCAACGAGAACGAAAAGACCAAGTGGATCACGGGGATCCACGAGGCGCTGCTCAAGTACAAAGACCAGCTATCGTCGCCCACACGTCGCGAGGAGCAAATGCTCCAGGAGACACGCTCGGCGATCTTGGCGACTGTGCAGACCTCGAGTGGTACGGCCAGTTTGCAGTCCGCGGCCGAGAGTCTTCGAGCCAAAATCCAACAACTCTACATGGAGCACCACCCGGCCAAGGCCCATGACGTGCCCATGCTGATGGACAAATACGCTGGGCGAGAGAGCGCGTTGGTCGCCCACTTGGATCGCATCTATGGTACGGAGCTCGCTCAGGACCGAAAGGTGCAGGAGCTTGTCCAGACGCTCGAGAGTGCAGCCCAGGAGACTCGTCGAGGCCGACGCCGGCTCAGTTCTGGCGTGAACAGCGGACTCAAAGAGTTTGGGAAGATGACGGGCGTGCTCGAGTGGACGCCGATGGACCAGCGAGCGCAACGGGCGAGTTCTCCTGCCTCATCCTCGTTTAGCGTGCTCTCGGTCGACAAGCTTGTTCGCTACACGTCAGAGGCCGCGTACCTGGCCGAGCCATTCAACTCTGTCGAAGCGATCCGGTTGCTGACGATCAGTGATGCCCCCGCCGAATCCTCCACCGGCTTTTGCGTGACGTATTGCCGTGTGGATACCGACGGCAAGCCCCCTCCCTCGGGTCCGTCTTCACCTCATTCTCCGAAACAACGGACGACTTCTGTGATGCAGTTGAACGCGCTGACCAAGGAACAGCGAACGCTATGGATGGCCAACATTCGGAGCGGCCTGGGTATCGTTGCTGCTCATACCACGTCGCCAACAGAAGCTACGACTGCTCATGGGGAAGCGACTGAGCCGTTGCAAGCCGACAAGGACGAACTCAGGCGCAAGCTGATTGACTATTACCGCCACCATAACCCTCGCCGTATTGGTGAGATCGACACGCTCTTGCACTACTTTGCGGGACGCGAGAAGCTCCTGCTCGTCGATCTCGATGCGACGTACGGCAGCAGCATCAGCACGGATCCCGAGTTCCTCTCGTTGCTGCCGCCAAGCACTGAGCGTGCCGAGCCCACGAGTCCACGGAGCAGTGACGACGCGCTTCGGTACGAGAGCTACTTGTGGGTGAAACACCCCGCGGTTGGAGGAGGCTTCCAGAAATGCTACTGCGTACTGAAGAACACACAGTGGTCCTGCTTCGAGAACAGTCGCGATGCCCACGCAGCTTTCGGGAGCGACCAAAAGGCGACATCTCCACGCACGTCTGCGGCGACGCCGCCAAGGCCGCCGCTGCTGTCGGACGTCGTGGTCAATCTCAACTACCTCAATGAGAAGCTGCATACCATGCGTGTCTTCAACATCGAGGGGCAGACGCAGGGAGCGATCCTGCTGCGTGCCGATGTCGATCCGTTGTTCCAAGAGTGGACTCGCGTGCTTCGCAAGGCGGCCGACATGCAGCAGCAACTGAGCGCGCCCGTCGAAGCAGTCGAGGACGATATGCCGCCGTGGTGGCGTGGCCTGCACGACAAGCTCGTCGTGTTCTATCAGCAGCACCATCCAGGCAAGGAAGGCGACGTCGCGAGCCTCTTGCGGTCGTTCGAAGGCCGAGAGCGGGATCTGCTCGTCGAAATCGATCGCATCCACCACACCCAACTCGCTGCCGACCCAGAGTTTACGAGTCTTCTCCCAACCCAAGAACCTGTGGATGAGATCTCAGCCGTGGAACCAAGTCATGAGACCTCGTCGATCTTGATGGAAGGCTACTTGGTGAAGCGCGGCCACCTCGTGCCGTCCATGCGGAAGCGGTACTGCGTGCTGGTCAAGAATGTACTGACATACTATCTCACCCAAGAAGACTCACGCAATAGCGACACGTCACAGCCGCTCGGGAGCTTCCGCGTCGAAATCGTGAGCGACTGGCACGGCAAGACCGCGATGCAGACGTACGAGTTCGGCATGGAGCTCGAGACCCACGACGGCAAGACGTTTTTCTGTGCGGCGTTTTCCAGTGAAGAGAAAACGCAGTGGATCCGTGCGTTCCATCATGGCATTGCCATCTCGCGAGCCGAGACCGCAGCCTCTGTGCCAGATTCGACGCCAGGCGACGCCGCAGCAGAGACGGAAGAAGACCGCTTGAAACGCGACCAACTCCGCGAGCGACTGGTGATGTACTACCAGGAACACAATCCGCGCAAGCTCGTGGATCTCGACTTGCTCTTGGCGTGTTACAAAGGCCGTGAACTGGCGATGCTCGAGGCCATGGACGCGACCTACGGCTCACAACTGCTGCTCGACGAGTCCATGCTTCGGCTGTTGCCACCCCTGAACGCCCACACTCAGGCACTGCGCCAGCTTGAGTACGATGGCCCTCTCGAGCGTGCCGCGGGCGGAAACAGCGACGCGGCTTGGAAGCATATCCAGCGGGTGTACGTGTCCCAAAAGGGCCTCACGCTGACATTCTACGCGTCTCGAGAAGGTTTCAAGGCTGGCGCCGCGGCACTGACCTCAGCCGCGGACAGGGCTGTGACGGTACTCGCCGCGAAACCGGTGGACACTGCGTGTCGCTTTGCTGTCGAGACGACCGAGCATATCTGGATGTATTTTCAGACCCCCAACGTCCTCGAGAAGGCCCACTGGCTACAGCTTCTTCAGGCGGCACTGGACGCTGTGCTGGCCAAGACCATCCTGGAAGAAGAACGTCTCTACCTCGCGCAGCACGAAAAGGATGCCTCGTCCCCGCGAGGCAGTGTGCTCATGAAAGGCGTTCTCATGGTCCGTATGGATTTTGTGCAATCCCTGGAAGAGTACCGACAGCAGCTCCAGAATCTCTCGGGGTCGCCGACGGCTGCCACGTCGCCCAAGAGCCCGCGGTCGCCGCCGAGTGAGTCGTGTCCGTTGACCGAGTGCTACGTCGTGATTGAGAACCACAATGAACTCTCGCTCTATGCGAACGACGATCGAAGCCGACTGATTGCGACTGTGACGGCGCTGTCGACGCGCGCGTGGAAAGCGACCGGCGGTGTCGCACCGCTCAGCAGCGAGAGCTCGGCAGCCGAGCGGTTCCCGTTCCAAGTGCTCACGCAAGAACAAGTCGTGCTCAGCTGTGGTGCCGCGACGGATCTAGAGCGAGCCAAGTGGATCCAGCAGATCCGACGCGGCGCCCAGCAAGCCGCCGCCGTGGAGATGCTCAAGGCGCAGTTTGAAGAAGAGAATGAACAAGCTGGGGATGAGCACAAGCGGGCGGATCGTAGGACTTCCACTGTCGATGAAGCCACCGGTGAACGGCGAGGGTACTTGTTCTATCAGCTGGGGGCGTCTTGCGCCACCAACGACGAGAAAGAAGGCTTCATCCTGCTCCGATCCCGAGCGTCGATGCGCATTTACACTGACGAGAGCGCGTACTTGCGAGGCGACCCGGCGCTTTCAATGTTCCGTGTGGTCGAGATCTCGACGCAAGTCACTGGCGACAGCAGTAACATCGTGCAAAGCCCCGGAGGCCACTTCCGCAAGCTCTTCAATGCTATCGGAGGCTCATCGCCCAAGGCGTCCACGAGGCGCTTCGTGTTTCAACTGCAGATCGTCGACGAGCGGCAGAACTTCGACGCGAAGGAACCGAATCGATTGGTCTCGTTTTTCCCCGCGACCGCCGACGAGCAGACGCAGTGGGCCCGCTCCATTCAGTCCGGCATTAACATGCTCAAAGGCGAGCAGCTACTGCAAGACGAGAAGGCCGTGCTGGCCATCGAAGCGGCCCAGCAATCTAGTTCCCTCAGCGAGGCGGACGATGAAGAGACCTTTCTCTTTGCGACGTCCGCGATAGAAGGCACGCTCGTGATGTGCCAGCCCGGCGAGCCTCCTGTCACCTCGTTTGCGGTTCTGCGCCACACTCGACTGCTCTGCTTTGCGTCTCGTGAGGCGGCTGCTGCGTGTGCGCAGGGAACCAGTGAACCGCAGGCCTTGTTGGACATGGAGATCAGTTCCTTTGCCGACTGGACAGCAAGCAGGGGCTTCCAGCTGATACCCGCGTCGACTGGTAATGCGGTTCAAACCAAACCACGGTTTTTCTCGGCCACGACAGACGACGAGAAGCACCGTTGGCTCCATGCCGTCCAACACGAGCTCGAGTTTGCACTCGCTGAGCAATACCTTGACGAAGAGACCAAGGCGTTTGCACGACTCGCTGCCGCCCACGTCGCAGCGGCAACAGGAGGCAATCAACCTGGGACAGGCCAGGTTGGTGACGCGCCTCCACCACTTCGACTGGAAGGATACGTTCGAGTACGCCACCAGTTTGTTGGCTCCATGTGGCGAGAGCGGTTTGCTGTTGTGATGAACACTTCGCTGTGGCTGTTCAAGGACGGTGGCGACGCCTGCGCCGACGATTGGCAGGTCCAAGCTATCGAACGCCACGAACTCATTGCGGCGCAGGAGTGGATCCCACCGACGACCACGGCCGCAATATCTATCGGCACGCAGTTCCGCCACGGCCTTCGCCTCGAGAATCAAGATGGCGCGAGCCTGGAACTGACGTTCGCTCTGCAGCAAGATCGAGACCTCTGGCTGAACAGCATTGCGGGCTGCCTCGAGCGATCAATGGCCACACAAGGAGACGATTCGAGTCGGTTCATCAGTCGCGATGCTGCACTCGCGTTCGTGCCCGGTGCGGCGATGGAAGGGTATCTCAAAGTGCGCGAGAAACAGCAGCGGAGCAGTATTCGGTTGTTCAAGCTCCAGGCTCCCAAGTGGAAGACCCAGTACGCCGTGCTGATCGGCACGCAGTGGCTTCTCTACGAGACGCAGCAGCAGGCACTCGCACTGCATGGCCACACCCATCCAATGGATACCGGTGAAGAGCAGAAAGAGGAAGGCGAGGATGTGCTGCCCGAGGTCGTGCTCGAGGTTCTTGTCGCCGAACCGTGGCGGTCCGGCAAGAAAGACACGGACGACGAGGAACTCGAGACCCACGGCTTTGTTGTGGTGGGGAGAAAGGCATCAGTGTTTGGCGGGGCGACTCAACTTTCGCCCTCTACACAGCCAGATGCGCAGGCAGCCGTGGGAGACATGATGGAGTGCAAGGCGCACACGAGTCTCGAGCGCAAGCGGTGGCTCAATGCCATGGAAGACCAGCTCATGAATGACCATCGAGAGCAAGAGCTCGTCAGCAAGGCGCTGGACCAGCAAAAGGTCAAGGCCGTGGCGCAGCAGACTGTCAAAGCCAAGATCCAAACGCTCCATGCCGACGCCAGGCGACAGTCGCTGGTTGTCAAAGAAATGCTGGCGAGCATGGCGACGGAAGCGACGACATCTGAAGAAGAGGACGACGACGATGAAGAGTACGAAGAAGACGAGGAAGAGGATCCGGTCCACGGGCCGTTGGCGATCCGCTCGCGATCGCTTGGACGCGTTCGCAGTCCCGAAAACTCACCCATGTATCGACGTGATCTCCAGGAGCACGGCGCCGGCCGCATGTTCTTTGGCGATGATCCCTACCGCTACGACGCGCTTGGCTCCCCAAAAAGTAGTCCGCCCCACCCGTGGTGGTCCTGGCAGTCGGTCTTCGCGTGCTGCTTCGATCGACCACCTCTCGCTGTCTCCACGACCGTCGCAGCAGCTTCCATCGCGCCACTCAAGAACCCCAAGTACGTCTACGAGTTCTACCACGAGGATGCGCCCTCGAACATCGACGAGTGGTGACCACTTACTTCATCGTACGTACTTTGAGTAACACTTTATAACGGATGTGGAGGGCCTTTTCTCTCTATTGGGCCGGCGGCACACGCCCCTGGAACTCGCGCACTTTGGTGAGGTAGTCCATCGCGACCCCGAGCGCCCATGACTTGAGCACGACGTGGCCTTCGTAGAACGCGCAGTGGCTGCCGTGGGCCGTCTCAATGAGCACACGGAGCGGGTCCACTTTGAACTCCTCGTACGGGATGTTCTCTTTCGTGCACACGGGGTCGTCGAGAGCATTGATGCACAGCGTGGGCCGCTGGATACGATCGGCCTCGCGCATGGGGTTGTTGTACTTCCAGTACGTCTCAATGTCTTCGTACCCGTGCATCTTCATGAAGACGTGCTCGTCAAACTCGCGGATGCTCGAGGCCTTGAGCGCCGATGGCACGTGGATCACGTCTTGGAGCTCGTTGATGTGGCGCGAGAGAAACTGCTTGAGACTGAACGTCATTAAAAAGTCGTACACCGGATGGATCTTGCCGCCGCAAAAGAGATCGAGGGCATTGTACCCCGGGGAGATCATGACGCCCGCCTCGAGTCGAGACTGCGCGCCCGTCTCACCGAGGTACGAGCAGAGCAGCCCCGAGCCGGCCGAGAAGCCGACGCCGTACAGCTTGGCACTCGGGTAGGCCCGCTCAATGTGGGCGATGGCCTGCTGGAGATCGCGCACACAGCCAAAGGCCTGGAGCTTGGGTGTCGTGAGCTTGACGCCGCCGTGGCCGCGCTTATTGAAGACCACGGGACGGTACCCACGGTCCAGGGCCTCGGCGCAGAGCGACCGCATGGCCGCGCTACAGCCCGTGAGGCCGTGGAGCACGACGACGATGGGCGCGTCCGCCACGAGGTCGCGGACCGAGTTCGTACTGGATTCGAGCGCCCAGTCCAGCGCGGCCTGGCCGCCGTCGTCCAGATCCAGCAGCTCGCGCTTGTACCGGAGGTCGGCTTGCGGCACGAGAAACGTGAGCACGATCTGCATGTGCGTGTTGGTCCACCACGTCGGCGCGTACTGGTCCAGTGCCGGCTGAAGCGACTATCATTAACAGATCTCAAAAATGTCACGACGAGTCTGGATCGGAGCCCTCATCTCTGGATGATATCCAGAGATATAGGTGAGACGTTTAGACCGCACCTTGGAGATAAACTCGTTCAGTTTGGACGGCCCGTAAATCATGCGCTTGCTCGTGTGGCGCGCGCCGCGCACCTTTCTCGCGGCATACAATGCGCCGCCAGAGATAAATGCCGCCGCCGCGACAGTGTTGAGCAATCTGTAGAGTTCACGCTTTGATAAGTTTTCTTCTGGGTTCCCTCTGAGCATTGGTTAAATCTCTCACGGGTTAGACGCGAGGAGCTCGGCCAACATCTTCTTCCTGTGGGGGTCTAAACGTAGACGGCGGCGTAGTGGATTTAAGTCTGTGGCCCCTTACACAATGGGATTAATCGATCCTCCCAGAATCTCGATGGCAAGGTCCAGCGCCGAGTCCCCGCCGTGACGACACGTCCCATCGTGACATGCGTGGGTGCCGACGGGACCGCCAATCATTGGCCAGTTTGGCGGTAGAGTCAGATACTCATCTTTCGTAAATCAGTACACTGAAGATACCTCAACGAAATGATGACGTACTGGACGCAATCACTTGGCCAAGTTCTGAAGACCCATGTTCCCAGAACCCCATGACATCAATGTAGCCATGTCCGTGACGCTTTGCTTTACTTTGTTCAATACTGTATTGTCACATCTGGCGGTCGTATGGCCGTTATATCTCCTCAGGTTCCTCTTCATCACCTTCTGCTTCACCATCTCCACCGTGTTCTCGCTTCGTCAGCTCCCGTTCATGGCGTTCCTGGATCCGCTTCATCTCGTCCTCGCACTCGCCGAGCTGCTCCTGCAAGAGTTCAATCTTCTGCTGCATTGCTGCTCGTTCCTTCTGCCAAGTCGCACGTTCTTCGTCGTCGCCAACAGACGCCTGAGAAGAAGAGCTGGTCGCGCTGGTCGAGTCGTTGCCGGACTGTTGCCGGCTGAGCATCGCACCATACTGAGCTTTGATGTGCTGCAGCTGCTCGCGCATCTCGTTGCCCACCTCGGCTCGGATCTTAACTTCCATCTCCAACTTCTCTGCGTTTGTTTGAGAGAGCTGAATCCGCAGCTCGTTGTTTTCCTGCTCCAGTTGTGCCTACGAGTAACAAGCATGCTCTCTTGTCAGTGCCATGTACCTACTGCGAGTGGTCAGTGTGACGTACCGATCGTTGGCGATGGGCTTCCAGTTCGCGCTCCATCATAGCGACCAGTGCGTTTGCATTCGCAGCAGGAGCAGCTGCCTGGACAGCGTGGGGTACTGCTCTGGATGCCCGTGGTGGGCGTCGGTGAGCAGCCTGACTCGGGTCACGCTTCATGTGGCGACCGAAGGACTCCCGTTTCACCGGTTCAACCTGATCATCAGCAACGGCTGCCTCTCCATCTGTCGATGTCCGTCGACGCTTTCGGAGCCGTCCATCGAGGTCGTAATACGTGGCTGCGACCGACTTTCGCCCCGACGTCTTTTGGACAGGAACAAGCTCACGCGCCATAGCACTGTACTTGAGCGTGCGAAGTGTTTCGTCAAACTCGTGGCTGGATGGGTTTACAGCGACAATCATCACAAGCGGACCCTGTTTCCGTCCAATAAGGTTTTCTTGAAACAGCTACACAAAGAAATCAACACATGAGAATAGGCCTCTGGGATTGAGAAGACAACAGAACTTACTCTGGTCAGCTTGGACTCCCGAAAGGGTACCATCTTGTGAAGCGCCACGGGGTGCTGTTGATTCCATCGCATCGTCTCGAGACAACGCATGAGGTTCATGAGGGACCCATTGATCTTGCTAGCTTCCTGCATGCGTAGTCCTGTTGCACCAGTCTTGGCACTGCGCTCGGACCCGGCGAGGTCGACAATACTCACTTTGCTGCGCAGTGCCGTGGCGCCGCGTGGGCCTTGGTGGTAAAAGTACAGCGAGAAGATACAGTGGCTCCGACTCGAGTCCATGTTGCAGTTGGTCTCGGCGACCTGCTTGTTCTTCTTGCCGGTCGCGAGCAGCTCCATGGCGTCTTTCCGAGACTTCAGCGTTCGCTCCTGCATACCACGCACTTGGATCTTGCCGTCACAGTCTTGGAGACGGAGTGCACGCCGCTTCCGCACGGGTGCTGTCAGTAGATCGTATACGTTCTCATTGTAGATCTCGAGGTACGATGCCGTGATCTTGGTGACGGGCGCCTCTTCATTCTCCTTGCGTCGCCCGAGTTCTTCCATCACAAACTGGAGAGCTCGTGGCAGCACACCGGCGTGCTCGTCGGTCCCCGTGATCGTGTACGTCTTGCCCGAATTCGTGACACCATACGCAAAGACCAGCCCGTTCTTGCCCGCGAATGCCGCCTCGAGTACGGGTCGCGTGGTCGCTTCAAAGAGTTCCTGTTGGGCCGTGAGCGGCGTGAAAATGCGTGAAAAATGAAACGAAGTGGCCGTGCCCGTGGACCGATACGACTGCGACGTCTTGGGCGGGTGTGCCAGCAGCGCCGTCTCCGACACGACACGGAAACACTCTTCCTGGTTCGCGTACGAGTCGTCGTGCTCGTTCTCGGGCGTGGATTCGGTTACGAGCGGACGGATGCGAATCACGATCTGCACTTTGCTGTCGTCCACGTCGTCGTCACCCGCGCCTTTTTCCAGCGCCGCACTGAAGCTCAGCTTGCGCGCAATCTCGAGCATTTCGTCCGAGAGCCGCTTCTTCTTGTCCGCGGACCGTGTGCGCATGGGCGGCTTCGGAGTCGGCTCTTTGGGCTCGCCTTTCACAGCCACTGCGACGCCTTTCGACGCGCTTTTTGCGTGGGCGTCATTCTCAGCGTTCGCGCTTTTGCTTACGGCCAGCGCCATCCGTGGAACCGCGCTCGTCGAGAAGATACAGACGCGTGAAGAAGGCGCTCCTCGGATATTCGCAGGATACGGGGGCACGGAGATTATTGCCTTCACGATGAGGGGCTTTCTTTCCGCGCCTTCTTTTGAACATTTGAAAGGGGTCTTTTATTAGGGTACACACGGTACAGCAAATTATCACGCCCCTGTCACTCATAGTGACACCAAGGTTTTACTCTGCTCCTAAGGTGTTTTAGATTGGCTTGGGGGGTCATTAGGGACAAGGGATCTCTTCCTCACCAATTGAGAATGTTGCGCCATTTCTTGCTGGCGTTGCTGCTCGTGTGCGTGGCCTGCCTGGCCGCCGTGGACGCCGACCCTCGCGAAGTCGAAAGTGCCGAGTACGCTCTCTCCATCTATACCACTTTTATTCCTTAGTACAGTCTAGAAGCTGAGCAAATTGCATCCCTAGGTTCAAGGACGATTTCGGCGACGAGTACGACGACCGCCTCACGCGCACGGGCGATCTCGACCAGCGCTTTGTGTTTGAGCTCGAGCACAATGTGCCGTCCGATTCGTCGCCTTTCTCTCCGCGTGGCAAGGTCGAGGTCGTCATCAGCTCGTCGAGCGCCAAGCCCAAGGTCACGTTCGTGGACACGCCGCTCCTAAGCGCCGCCGACATTGCCCACTTGGAATCGCTGCTGCGCGCCGGCAAGCACTACTCGGTGCGCGCGCGGTCGGATCCCGCGAATGCCGCGTCGACGTTCGTGCTGTCGTCGATCCCCATGTGCATGCTCGCCGGCACGCGCATGCGCGAGGACCTCACGCTCCACCTCTCGGACAACGGCAAGCTGCTCGCGATCGAGTACCTCACGCCGTACGTGAGCGAGGCCACATGCCTCGAATTCCAGAAGGTACTGTTCTCTGGAATAATTATACTACAGTAGAAAGAGGGCTTACGGATGTGGTGGCTGCATAGCGTGACCTCAAGAATGCCAAGTTCTCGCCGCAGGCCGCTGTGCTCAAGGCCCAGAACGGACCATCGTACGTATCGCCTGGGCGTGGGTGACACTTTATTGGCGGTAAAAATCTCAGTCCTCTTTCGATGGAATGTATAGCCCGCCAAAGCAGGTCGCGCCCAAGAAGAAGGCGGTGCCCAAGGGCGTCAAGAAGCCCGTGCAGAGCGAGGAAGGCGAGCCGATGGCCGAGGAGAACCAGTCGTTCTTGCGTCGCTACGTACGTCTGGGCTGCATTGGAATATTTGTGGGGAAAGGAGACTGACGTGTGGATGTATTTGGTAGTGGTACATTATCGTTCCTCTTGTCGTGATGAGCCTGTTCGGAGGCGATGGAGCGCCTCAGGGCGGTGGTGCTGCGCCTGCCGCTGGCGGCGCTGGTCCGCGTCGACGATAGTCGGTGACGTTGTCTCTCAACGACGCTCGTTACGACGATTCGAATACTCTGATGGAGCGTCACTGCTTCACGTACAAATCTCACAAATATAAACTGGTCAGTGCACAGACAACCCTCTTGTCGTTTGCATCTCCACGTGCAACCTCTTACACCCATCGCATCGTCGTCAGCACCAAGCTCTCATTAATTGGTTCAGACTTGGCTTCCGAGGACCTTGAGCATGATCCATGAGCGGTACCCATACGCAAGCCTGCCTGCTGCTTCTCCTGCTTGGCGGCATCGTTCGCTGCATCGTCGCATCCCAGCCTTCCCAACTCCTCTAGGTATTCAAATACCGTGATGTTTTGCAGGTGTAGATGCCGAGTCACTGGCTTCGATTCTTGTGTGTTTATTGTGGCAGCCTTGATCTACCACGAATCCAAACCGGGCATTGCTCGCTAATACTTACTGTACGCGGTAAGAAGACAGGATTCTTGAACTTCAGAAGAGAGGCGAATTGCTGGCTTGGACTACACTGCTCGAAGGGTAGCGATCTGGCAATGGCGTTAGGCACAACCGACTTCTCATCAACATTCAGACGCAGGATGATCGTGATATGAAAGTACCACTCGGGGTTCTGATGGAGGCGCTCGGTACGTTGCTCCAGATGCTTTATCTTGCTCCATGCTGAAACTGAAAGCCGAGAGGGGAAGCCGTCTTCGCCGAGTCGCGGAGGTTGTTGTGCGTGAAGAAGTTCGCGAATGATCTCGAAAGCATTTCCTGAGCTATCAATCTTCGCCTTCCAGATGACAGCGCTGCTGTCACTCGCCTCAGCGACCCAGAGGAAGTACCACTCGTCATTCAAGTCGGTCAACACCACCATTACATGGTTTTTGGCAACGAGGTCAAACGCGATGAGCTCAACTGTCGCTTGGATATGATCTGTTGGAGAAACGGCCTTCTTCACTTCGACAACGAGTCGCGCGTTCTTAAGCTCGCCCACTACTTTCGCACGATTCCCAGTGGCTTCTTCGCTGAGTATGAGCAGATCGGGGCGTCCACAGAAGGTAACGTCGTTGAGTCTGACCGTGAGGAAATTCTTGCCGTATTCGACACCAACTACACTCAGATTCTGTGCTTTCAAGACACTCTCGAGGTTGTGCTCGAAAAACGCTTTATACTCGATGCGGTGCTGATCTTCGCGTTTCGTATCCTCCCACACAAATGGTGCAACAATTTGCGAGTTCCCAGCGATAATGAGTGGCGGTGTTGCAGCATCTTGGACGACGATGTTTAGCGAACTTAGGAGATTCTCTCCCGTCTTCATGCCAATTCGCGAGAGTTGATGCTTTCGTTTCAGGGACGGAAGCACAACCAAGACGTGGAGGAAGCCAACAGGCAGCTGGCGGAAATACTCTTCACGGTCCAGCGACTGTAGTGGATACATAGACTGGTACGCAGTTGTGTCGATCTCGCCTTTCAGCACACTCGCGGCATCGTCATAGGCAAGCCACTCGTCGTTCGATTTCCGCGCCAAGAACAGCTTCACTTGAGAAGCTTTCGATCCGTAGCGTTCTTCATACTTCTCGTTCTTGTGGATGATCTTCGTGAGTGCCTCCACCGTCGCGGTGCGCTTAATTCGGACGGAGAAGATGCTACCTTCGTTGAACGTGCCGCACAAGACTTGCAGGTCCGCCACCGTGCAGTTGTTGGATCCGGCGTGTGAGGGAAGCTC
>JAADVZ010000735.1:0-16087 GCA_023335925.1 Pythium phragmitis | reverse complement strand
TCCTCCAGCACGATAATTCGACCTCTGTGCATTCGCTCTAATACACTTGCCATCTCCTTTGTGTGCTTGCGCATGATGCGAAGCAAATGTTGCTCTTCACGAAGAAACTTCACTTGCGTATCATTGATCTACCTGCGTACATGCCGTTGGTTATTCATTCCTTTTTAACACAATTGTTGCGAGTACAGCCACAAATTATCGTCATCCCAGGCTGCTGTGATTTGCTGACAGCAAACATTTTCAACGAGGGTTTTCGTTGGCGTACGCCAGCAGCACAATGATACTAAAAAGAAGGCAAATAGAATAGTATTCGGAATGGATGCTCAATTTCCTTCTTCAGACCCATCAGAGTTGGAATAGGCTCGTATCCCAAACGTCGGTATGCTCTTGTTTTCATGGACTCAAGGTGAGCAGATTCCAATGCAGTCGGATACAAAACGAGGCACAGCAATCGTTCCACATCTTTCTTGGTCTGCATGGCTTAGCAAACAACGACTGCGGATAAGACTACGGCAACTGCAACGAGAACACATTGTCCAGCAAAGAGCCCAGTGATCCACTCTGTTCTGACATGACCAAAGAGTGCTGCGTCAGCATACCGCCCCTTATAGGAAAAACAAACGCACTTACGGTTGTACTTGACAACTTCACCTGGCTCTGCGGGAAGTTCCACCAATATATGGATATCGTCCTCTGACGTGCCGAACCCCGCTCCGAGATACGCCCGGTTCTCCAGCTTCTTTGTCTCAATCATCAGCCTCTTCATGAGTTCTTTGATCGTCTCGGGGGTCTCTCCTCTCTGCACAGCCTTGACGTTATTGCTGTCAATGTTCAACCAAGAGCGGCCGCGCTTCGCCAGGTACAGCTTCAGCTTGCTTGCAGGGATACCGTAACCCTCTTCTTCCTTGATCTTCTTCTTCAGATGATCGACCGTGTTTATGGGATCAATGTCCACAGAGAAGACGCTCCCGACGCCAACGACCGCGCAGAAGAGCCTGACCATCATGGTTCTTTCCCTTCTCATGTTTCTTTTCGTGGAATTACGTTGAGCGCTGCAACTGCAGCAACTTTGGAAGCCCTCGGCCTATCACGCCGTGCTGGACACGCCACAGGCCCATATGGCCAGGCTACAGTGAGCGTGTTGGTCATGTTGATGGTTTTTCCGGCTGGGACAGCGCAACCGGCAACTGGCGGTCGTAGCGATCGTATGGGCATCTCTATGCCGCATCGCAATGCTCGTACTGGCGTTTCCTTCCGCCTCAAAATCATCGACATATACGCCAACGTGCCGATGCTTTCCGAGGCGTCCAAGCTATAGCTGCTCAAGAGCTCGAACCACGAGACGCTTCATAAACTGCAGCGCGAGGACACACTGAGATGGGTCAAATTCCCGGACGTCGAAGAGTGCGAGTGCCTGTCGAAAATGGTATGTCCGCGAGTGAACTGCGCTACGAGCTCGGCGGCCCCGCCCGCTATTCGGACATCAACGCTGCGCAGCTGCGAGCGCGTTGCGCGATATACCATGCGATGATCCACTGGGGACTCCTTACATAACTTGGTCTATACAAACGCTGCGCACACTCCTGTTGGTGGTAACTCTGCCTCACATGTCGCATATGCTCCCAAATCAAATATCCTCAAATAGTGTTCTCTTGTTGACTGTCTGGAAATAGACCGAAATCACGTACACTATTTCAGGATTACCTGATTTCGAAGAGCTGAGTTTTGTGTGGTGGAGCCGACAAAGATACAGTGGTTGTTACGATGAACGCCGCGGTATTGGGGGCGCCGCAGGCCCGCGCGGCAACCTGGGCGACGGCTGCGATGACTGTGCTGGTCATGTCGATGGCCTTCGTGCTGGGCCAGCGCAAACGGCAAGCGGCTGCGATGCTCGCGGACGGTCCCGGCGTTGCGCTGCCCGAGGCTCGCCGCTCGCGCGCTGGTATCCCATTGCACCGATCATCTCAGCTACCTGGCTCTCCTCGGAGAAGACATGCCCGACCTACCTCCGTGTCAGCACCGTTGCCGCGAAGGCGTGCGTCGTCTGCAGCTGAAGAGCTTCCTGAGGTGGCTCCACCAGTGACAAAGAGAACCCCAGGACTGCGGCTCAGCCACGGCATGTGGGGTATCATCTACGTGCCGTACGTCAGCGAAGGCGCGTGCTTTGTATTGGCTATCGTAGCGATCGCGCTCACGCAATATGGCCATCTCTACGCCGCGATCGCTCTGCTCGTACTGGTGTTTTTCTTCCGCCTCAAGATCATCGACACGTACGCCAACGCGCCGATGCTGTCCGAGGCATCCAAGCTCCAGCTGCTCAAGAGCCTTAACCGCGAGACGCTTCACGAACTGCTGCGCGAGGATCTACCGAGATGGGTCAATTTCCCGGACGTGGAAAAGTGCGACTGGCTAAACCAGATTCTCGACACGCTTTGGCCGTACGTCAAGGTCGCGCTCGCGCGCACAGTGAAAGACGCACTCACGCCAGCGCTTGAGACGCTCAAGACGAAGCTGCGGATGACCCACGTGGGCTTCCGCGGCCTCGATTTGGGCACTGCGGCGCCGGCCATCAATGGCATCAAGACGCTCCGCCACCTGGAGGAACAGGTCGTGATCGACATTGACCTGCTGATCGCGACCCAGAACAGCGATGTCGTGTTTTCGTTTGGCAACCCAGCATCCCATATCCACATGAACATTGAGCTGTCGGATTTTCTCTTGAGGGGTACGCTGCGGATCGTGATGAAGCCCTTGTTCCCGCGGTGGCCCACGTTTGGCGCGGTCTCAATCAGCTTTACCGAGAAGCCGACCATCAACTTCCACTTGAAGACGCTCCATCTCAACCTCATGGAGCTGCCGGCGCTGTCGTCCATGTTCCACAGTGCGATCCGCTCGGCGATCGAGAACGCGCTCGTGTGGCCCAACAAGATTCTGATTCCGCTGGTCGAGGATCTGAGCAAGCTCGAGATCGAGTCGCTGGCATCGAACAAACCGCTGGGGATGCTCGAGGTAAAGAACTTGCGCCTTCAAGGTGTACAGCCCACGAGTCTTACGTCGCGGTGGACGGGCATGCACAACTTTCATCTGCAGCTCTCTGTGGGCAAGGAAAAGACCGCCACGGATGTGGTGCGCGGACAGACGTCCCACGACTTTGCGGACGAATCGTTCTATCTGCTTGTGCTCGACCCCAAGACGCAGGATCTCAACTTGGCGTTAAACTACAAGGAGGCGTTTGGTGCGACGCGAGCGATCGACACGAAGTGGATCCATTTGGATCACTTGGAACGCCACGTGACGTCGAGCGAGCTCGTGGCGTTTGGTCGCGACGGCGTTGGCCGCGCCGAGTTTGATCTCGTTTGGTACCCGTTCTCCGGGCTCACCAAGTCGCAGCGCAGGCAATCGAGAGACGCACCGTTGCCGGTCGAGATTGCCAGTATGGGCGCCGTCTTTATCAAGCTACTCAAGTGCGAACGGCTGCCGGCGATGGACATGAATGGCTACAGCGATCCGTACGTGATCTTCCGCGTCGGGAGCCGCAAAAAGACAAGCTCGATTAAAGTGCAGACCCTCAATCCGGTACGATCTCTCTGATGTTATAGTATGTGTGTGTGTGAGTGCTCACTGACATGGCGCTATGTTTCCTGTTTGTAGATCTGGGACCCGCCAGAGGCTTTCGAGCTCATCGTCTCGAGCGAGCGCCATGACGAGCTGGTCGTGACGGTCATGGATTATGACTATCTCAAGGCAGACGATGTCATCGGAACGGTCGAGATTTCGCTTGCGCAGGTGGAGCGCAGCGCTCGAGTGAAGCAGACGTGGCCCTTGGAGAATGGGGCCGGTGCGATCACCCTCGAACTAGAGTGGAAGAGCTTCTAGTGGATTGGGAATCAAGAGAAACGAGATTTGATGCGCGACAAGCATGCGAAAACAGCTTTGGTGCGATTCAAGCGGCACGGAAAAGAGAAGGAATAAGCCAATCTGCACGTAGCGTTGCCCGGGAAACGTCACCCAAAGGGTCGCATTAACGCGGCCAGGAGTGACTGCCCAGGTGGCACTTTCTGCGGCAGTGTAGCCACTCGCGCCCACCGGGGCGGCAACAATCACAGTCGCCCATTATCCCCGTCGTGCGTGTGCGTACTTTGCTGTGCAGCCGCTTCCGTGTTCTTCTTCTTCGTGTCCTTGTCGTTGTCCGCGAGGCTCACTGGTGAGATACAGCAACAAATCAACGCTAAATTAATACCCAACGTCGCTGTCTATAACATGGCACAAATACCCACGGAAATCCCCACCCAGGGCTGGCATCATCGCGCCAAGCGCACCAAACTGCTCTCCTTCACCCGCTTGCGCAGCCGAGAGATGCGCCAGCGCTGCGACGTTGGCCACGACAACCGCGAATACGAACCCACCCACACGCATTGTATCTCCTGAGCTGTTCACGTCCAGAGCAAATGCCCGAATGCATCCCATCACCCAGCGCGTGTGTTGCCTGCGAAGATCCACGATGATTTCCCCATGCTTTCCCAGGAACTCCTGCTCCCTGTCCCACGAAACCATTTCTTGGCAAGAGCAATAATGTATCCATTTGACCATCATTCCTGTCTCCTTCTCCACCGTGTCATCCGGATAATCCGAGTGAGGTCATCGTATGCTGTCCGGATAATGAGCTCCCTCTCTCTCTCTCTCTCGCCAAGAGCTCACACATCAATTTCCAAGACCAACACTGGTGACCAGCCCGACGCCCGACGCCCGACGCCCACCTCGCGCCACCATGAACTTTCTCCTGTTGATGTACCTCAACTTCATCCGCGGCCCGCAGCTCGCGCGTGAGCAGGCCGCCAAGGACGAGAAGGAGCGGCTCGCGAAGGAAGAAGAAGACCGCAAGAATGGCGTCGTGCACAAACCAGCGACCTGCAAGAAGTGCGACCAAGAGATCAACCGCAAGCTCGCACCACGCGTCGACAAAAGCTTCCCGCTCTGCCACAAGTGCCAGGAGCTCGACCGCGCCGAGAACCAGGCCGAGCTCGACAAGTTCCAGAGCGAACTCAAGATGACGCCGTTCCTCTGGTTCCAGTGCGCTGTTGTGCTGCTCGGTCTGTCTGTATTCATCCACCGCAACGTATTTGCGTTCTTCTAAAGCGATTGGAACCCAGTGCTGGAGTTCTGGGTATTTGGAACGAAGCAAGAAGATTCAACGACCGGCCGCGCGGGCTCAGTGTGCGGGATAGTCAGTTGCCCAAGCGTACCGGCCGTTATTGTGTGAATAGAACTCTCCCCGAATGATCATGCCGCGGAATTCGCTCGCGAGCGAATTCGTCACTACATGAGAAACCTTTTGCGCCGCTGGCATGGCCGTAATATCTGGTTTCACCAGTTCAGCGCAGTCAGTGAGTCCGGACTCGGACGACAAACGCAACGTCAAGCTCAACCACAGCGTATTTGATCCCAATCTGAAGGTGCGACGAAATCCCTTTTCTTTTCAACTAGAAACGCTTCAGTGTGTCATGCACCACACCAGAAAGCCAAACTCACACTCATACAAACACAAGACCAGCACGTGCTATCGCTTTGAACGACTGATGACCAATCATGGATCACGCCAAGAACGCGACCTCGTTGGCGAGGCGCTGCTCGACCGCAAGCCAGAACGCACAGCGTTCAGCGTGGCCGGCGCGGCTTGTGCCCGAGACCTCCGTGGTGAGCTTCGGCTGGATCACGAGCTGCTGCTTGGCGGTGGTCTCAAACAGCGGCCACTGGAAGGAGACATCTTGCTGCTGTGTGGCGCCATTGCTGGCGCCGTTGGGCGAGCCAGTGCTGGCAAAGTTGGTCCAGTACGACTGGAAATAGTCCACGACTTTCGCAGTATCAGTATCGTTGGGTAGAGCCTTGACCTGGTTAAATACAAACGCGACGTCCTTGCCGTGGATCACGAGCGGCGTTCCGAATTCCGACGACGCGAAGTTGAAACGGTAGCGGTAGTTTGCCGTGCCCGTAAGCGCCTCCGAGAACTGCTCGCTCGGGCACACAAAGATCACGTCGCCAAAGATCTCGGCCGTGCGATGGTGCGGCGTGTCGAAGGACTCGGGTGCGTACAGCTTGGCTAGCTGCGCGAACTCGGCCTCGGTCAGCATCGAGAACCGACCGCGCACGAACGAATCGTATTGCGAGGCCTCGGCGGCCGCCATCGTGAAGAGCCAGCCTTCATCAGCATTCGTGCCAACGATGCTGGGCACGCGGCTCACCTTACCCGCGAGCAAGCGCTTGATCGGCAGCTCCTTCATGTAGACGCCGTCCACCGTCGGGATCCAGTTGAGCGAGCCGCCCACTTTGAACACGTCGCTCGCCTTGGCCTTGCGGAGACAGGCCATCACGTCTGCTGCGTCACTGCAGCCGACACCTCGGGCGATCGTCATGGTCTGGTTCTGCTGCACAGCAGGCGTCGCTGTGTCGTGGCTCACCGTGTACGCACCGCTCTGCTGGATCGACTTGTGGAAGAGCTTCTGGTTGCCGTCCCGCGAGAGCATGTGCATCGCGATCGACATGGACCCGGCGCTTTCGCCAAACGCCGTAATGTCGTTCGGGTTGCCTCCAAACGCCGAGATGTACTGCTTGACCCAGGCGAAGGCGACCTCTTGGTCCTGCAGGCCAAAGTTGGCGCCACCGCCCTCGGCGAGGAGTTGCTGGTTCGAGAAAAAACCAAAGACACCGAGCCGGTAGTTGATGCTCACGACCACGAGCTCCTCGTCGGCCGCCGCAATGATATTGGGGGCGTCGTCCGTGTCGCCAGCTCCGGCGACAAACGCGCCACCGTGGATCCAGAGCATCACGGGTAGTTTCGAGTCCTTCGTGGCGTCGGCGGGCGCAAACACGTTGAGGAAGAGACAGTCTTCGGACTGCGAGGTCGGACTCGGTCCGGGACCGAAGGAGATGCCGTGGCAGGTGCTTCCGTACTTGGTGGCCAAGAGGTCGGTTGTGATCGGCTTGAGCGTCGACGGCTTCCAGCGCTTGTCACCCACTGGCGGCTCGGCGTACGGGATGCCACGGAAGACTTGCACGGGGTTCCCGGCGACGTTGGTCGCGAGCAGACCAGTGACCGTCGCGCCGTTGGGCAGGGTGACCGAAGGAGCCGCAGCAGCCACGGCGACCGCGCCGGCCGTGAGCAGGCGAAGGATGGGGACAAGCATGATGGCGGCTTTCAAGGGGGACCGCAAAATCCGGAATGAGCCACCCCCTCCGCGCGGAAAGAAAGGTGTAAGAGGCACGCAAAAGAGGGAACATGTGGCTGATTGTTCAGCAAGCGAGCATTCAGTTGTCTTTCTAGTGCGTATAAGCACTTGTACGGGAATCACCAAATCCCGTAAAGGGTGGACAGCCGTGCATTTATGTATGATCATCGGGCTGTGGCTTTCTTCCCCCAGAAAAATTCGCTTCAACAAGTGCCTGCTAATTACTTTACTGTATTAGTTGGCAACCTGTAGAGACGTGTCGCGAGAAACCGTGCCCCAAAATATCATCAACAGTCTCAGCAGTCGACATTCGACTCGAATACAGTCGAGGACCCATATCAGTTTTTGCGAGTGGCTGTGCCCATGCACCAGTACAATAGAGTTGGACAATCAGTCAATCAAATCACAGTCAACAACAGCCCGCGCTGCAGCGCAAGGGCATTGTGTAGAGTAGCTGTCCAAGTGTGTCGGTCGTTACTGAGTGAATAGAAACCTCACGGATTGATCATGCCATGGAACTCGCTCGCTCGCTAGCGAACCCATTGCATTGCATAGACTATGTACCATGGTAACGTGAAGAATTCACGATGCAGCATTGTACAGACGTGAAGTCGCTGGCATTGTCCAGCATGGCAATTTGTATCCCACCAGTGCACTTCATTTATACCTCTCATAACGGATGATCACAGAAATGAGATGCTACTGATTTTACTGTACTGTATCATCTAAATGAATATAAACTGTCAAGATCAGTTTATCAGCGTGATGCTTAGAGGCGCTACACGCTCGTATTCCACAACCCCCAATCCTAGCAAGTGTTACGAACGTCACTTAGGAACCGATAGCGTTCGTATCGGCGATTTTCGGCGCCAAACGACTTTCTGCGGTCAAAAGGCAGTTGAAAACCATCACCATGAATTCGGACTCGGACGACGAGCCCGACGTCAAGCTCTACAATTCGCTCGAGCGCAACCGGAAGCGACAGCGCGTGTTTGGTACGTACACTCCATGCCCAGGGGACTCGTTTGGCGGGTTTCCAGAGTCTCTAACCGCTGTATTAGTCTCGCTATCGTCCAGTGAATCCGAGAGTGACGACGACGACAACGACGACAACGTTTACGATGACGGGCGCAGCGCGTCGTCTGCCTTGCCGTACAAGAAGCGGCTGCGAGGCAGTTCGGTGGGCACGGCGTCGCCCGCGAGAGGAGTCGCCTCTGGCGCCGCGCGGACCGGTACGTCCTCGTGGATCAACGTAGCAAGAGATTACTATGCATTTGACTGACTCCTTTTTTTTCGCCCGTCGCAGTGGTGCTGGACGACGACGAAGATGACGAGTACGGGGACAATCTGCTCACAGCAAAGGAGAGAGAGATGGAGCGCGAACGCGAGCGCCGACTGGACATGGAGATTGCCGAGCGAATCGCCAAGGACGCGCTGCTGAACCAGACGCGCGCGATTATGAGGTGCGTCCCAACAGAAACAGACGTGTGCGTGAACGATATGGTAGTGCTCAGGACTCACTGTATCACTGATTACGCTCCCCAGCAAAGTCAAGTTGCAAATGGCGGCCGAGTCTTCCAACAGCGGCATCATCGCGCTGGACTCGGACGAAGAAGACGACGACGCGGTCTCGATCGTGCCACCTACTGCTGGACAGGCGAGCAGCACGCAAGCCAAACTATCACCGCTGTCTTCCGCTTCTGCTTCGGGTCCGGCGGCGAGTGGAGGGTCCCAATCCAGAGGAGACCGGCTCACGCTCCAAGTACGGTCCAACGGTGCACGCATCGACGAGCTCGTCATGTTCTCCGTACGTCAATGGGAGCCTTGCTTTGAATCTATGCGGTTCAGTCAGCTTACATCAAAATGGCACTTTGCAGAAAGAGCCGTTCAGCGTGCTGTACGAGCGGTTCTGTAATCTCCATGGTTTGCCGCGCTCGGCCGTGCAATTGTCGCTGGACGGCGAGAGCCTCAAGGTGGCTGACACGCCGGACAAGAGCGAGCTCGAGTCGGGCGATCTCATTGATGCCAAAGTTGATTTTTCCAAGGCCGACACCGAAAAGAAGAAGCGAGTCGTGCGGCTACTGCTAGTTGTCGAAGGCCGCAAGCCGGAAAAATTTCGAATTGATGCGGTGAGAGACACTGTGCGACATCAAGAGGTAGCCCCTGACGATTGACAGTGAGATCGTGAATTTGTTTTTGACCCCCAGACATCGACACTAGAGAAACTCCATCTTGGTTTCTGCAAGCGGCATCAAATCGCCGATCCGGATGATGTCGAGATGTCGATTCGCGGCGACCGCGTTCGCTTGAGTGAGACTGTCGAAGCCCACGAGCTGTATGATGATGATGTCATCAATGTCGAGATCAAGAACTTTGTTGATCCGACCTCGATCGAGCTCAGCGTGCGGTATGACGCCAAGACGACGAGGCCGCACATGGTTGTTCCGGTAGGGATCATCGCGTTCTGTTGGCTGTCGGACGTTCCCTCGTGCTAATGTTCTCCCACTTGCCTACCCTGTAGACCCAAAAGGTGGAATCGCTCATAGCTCAAATCGCTGAGCATCTCAGTATCGATGCAAGCCGAATTAGTCTCCGCGTTGACGGCGAGGGTATGTTGCCCAGCCAAACGCTTCAGGTGCGTTTGAGAGAATCCCAGATAGCTACAGTATCTCGTGAGGGAGGGCTAATTTCTCGGCTTTGATGATAGTATTATGACCTCGAAGGCGGAGAGATAATTGAAGTCAAGGTGCAGTCGTGACACCTCATCATGCTACTGCGTGGTGGGCAGTCTCTCCAATTGCGTATCGAGACCGACAGAAAGAGTGCAGGGTTTGCTCGGCGATCAGTTTTGTAGCATATTCTCGATGACAACCCCTTCCTTTTTTACCCACGCGTATATCCACATATTAGGCTAGCTTAGTTACCTGTTGTTGCATCCCTCGATCAAGCCACCCAATCCGACTTGACAATGCCGGTGTTATCGGGCGACACCGCCGCCGCCGCCGCCGGGCCGTTCCCAACGCCGCGCGGCGCCGCGTGGGGATGGGAAGATGACGAGCTCACGTGCGATCTCGTGCGTGAGCTGCGCGACGGCACCACCCATGAGACGCGCGCATTTCTCCGGCCCATATTCAAGTACGTCAGTCGGTCTCTCGCATTCATCTTGGGTTGACAAACAGAGCCTTACCTACTCGTTTGCGCAAGATGGATGAAAGGTGGCGTGCGCAAGAATGGCCAGAAGAACGATGAGCTCGTGGAAAAGGCGTTTGCGTTTGTGGATTGGATGGTGCAGCTCGCGCACGAAGGTGACGCCGAACGCGAGATCCCCATGCTGCCAAAGCTCCAGCCGAGCTACGCGCTCAACACGATCGTGACCTCGAGCCAGCGCGCCGGGAGCCTGCCCGAGGCGAAGCGCGCGTTTGAGCTGCTCACGTGCTACGGATTCGAGCCGGACGTGTTTACGTACACGGCGCTGATCGACGTGACCGCGCGCAGCGGTGACATACAGGCCGCCATTGAGGTAAAAACGATCTCGGGATTTTCAAACCCTGGTGCTTCGAATCTCCGGAATTTCGAACTCTGGATTTTCGAATCTCCTGGATATGTGGGTTTCTGATTGTCATATGTGTCCAATAGATCTACGAGGCCATGCGCGCGACGCGGTCGAGGCCCAACATTGTAACATTCACCACGGTCATTCGCGCGCTCGGCTCTTCGACGCACGTGCCGGCGATTGAGTGTCTCCGGTTCCTAGGCCACGCGCGCGAAGAAGAGATGTTCGATGAGGCACTCTATCTTGAGGCGCTCGAGACCTGTGCCTCGCGCCAAGCCATGATCGCGGCCACGGCGGTGCTACGAGATCTCACACAGCACGACGTGACGTTACGCAATAGCGAGCGACTCGTGCACGTGATTGCGACGCTGGTGGACAAGCGCGTCGACAAGGCAACGCTGCTCAGTGAGTGGCTCCACGATGGCATCGTCACGCAGCACGAGATCGACCAGCTCGGCATTACTGCGAGTACGAAGTCTCGCACGGAGGGACCCAAATCACTCGGTGCTCTGGGCAATCAGACCTCGGACAGCGTGCGACTTGCTGTCGTGCAGCACGATATCGCGCGCCTCGCCGAGCGAATCGCGAATGACTCGATGGTGTCCACGTACGTTCTTCCCTCACAGCAGCATGGACTTGTATGTCTCACCTCCCGGTTTCCTTTTTCCAATTGCAATAGAAATGACTTTGAGACGCTCATTCATCAGTGTCGCAAGCGCAAGTGGAAAGAAGAAGTCGACATGATCATCCAGGCGATGCGCAAGCTCGCAACAGAAGGATGGGAGATCCCCTCAGGATCGGACGAGAGTCCTGCAGTGGTTCTCCCGCCGCAACCACACTTGATGCCCACCAGCAAGACCTACGTCTCGGTCGTCGATGCGTACTTGGTCGCGGGCGACGAGCCCTTGGCGTGGAAGGCGTTCCAGGAAGTTGGTGAGCGCGAGGAGCTCACTCGCGAGCAGGCGCTGTATCGCAAGTACGTGCGGGGTTGTTACTTGCTCACGGACTGCACGCATATCCAAGAGCTGCTGCGGCTCGCAGTCGCCGATGGGATCGTGTTTACGAACCGCATGTGTCTCGAGTTGGCGCGCATGCACGGATTTCGGCACCACGACGGGATTGAAGTTGTGCTCCGTCAGATCCCGCTCGAGTCGCGTGAGAAGAAGCAGCAATACATGGAAGAACTCGTGACGTCGTGTGCGTACAAGCACAACACGCAAGGTGTCGTGGACACGATTGAAGTCTTGTCGGCCCATGGACTGAGCCGATCGGCCAAGACCGAGATGGCCGTGTTCATTTGCTGTCTGCAGAATCCACATCACAAGCAGGCACGAGAGATGATGCACTTTTTCCAGGACAAAGCACTGCTGCTCGATATCCCCGTGTACGATTCGCTCCTGCGAGAAATGTATTTCAAGTACACACGCAGAGGCAGTACATTCGACGAGTCGTCTCGCACAGTCGCAATGCGAACGCTGCAGACGCGCAAGGCGCTGTTTGACGCGGCCTTTCGAGAGCGGCAGGTGCTGGAAGAGTGGGCGACATCGGCGTATCATCTCGAGTATCATGCCACGTCCCGAGTGTGGCACGAAGATGACGAGAGCAGCAGCAATGTGGCGAGCCCGATGAAGTACTGGTGCCAGCTCCACGTGCTCGAGTGTGCGCCGCTCATGTTTACGCAGCACGTCGTGGAGGTCATCACCACGATCCGCGACAAGGAATCCAAGCTCGTCACGCAGCAGCTCATCCGGGAGGCGCTGAGCTCGACGCCCGACCCATTTCTCTTTAACCTGCGTGCAGTCTGCGCGCTACGTCTGCTCGACCTCACTTACAGAGGGCAGGGCAAGCTCTCGAAGCAAATGCTGTCGATCTTGAGCACAAGCGAACCGCAGCCGCACCACATAGCGTACTGTCTCAGTCAGCTCAGTGTGCTTACGGTGCATATCGTGAAGGAGCTCGACGATGTCGTGCAGCTGCATCGCTACGATCGACAGCGCATACTGGATTTCTGTATGGACGCACTAGAGACGGACAATGTCGACAAGACCATTGGCTATCTCATCAGTCGGGAGGCTCTCTACACTGTCGAGACAGCGCGGTTCTTTACACCGAAATTCGCCGAGCTCTATGTGCTCCATGGTGTCATTACGATTCTCCAGTTCTTCAAGCCAGACGTCGAGCACTCGACTGAGATGAAACGCCATTTCCTGCGCGAGGTTATCGACATCGAGAGTCTCAGTGATGAAGACAACGACGGCGACAGTAGCGGCGTCATGCCGCTCACGCGTCGAGCAATCTTTGAATTCAAGCTCGAACATGATAGCGAGTTCATGGCGATCATCTTGCTGCCGATGCCCGAGCGACAGTTTGTCACGGCGACGACCGCCTCGAAAGTGGACGAAAGCTTGTGTCTTCAGCTGCCATTGACAGACAGCCAAGTCGTCGTCGTGGACCAGGACGAGTCGCTCGCTTTCGCGTACGAGATTCTGATGCAGCCGAGCGTGCATCGCATTGGCATTGACGCCGAGTGGCGGCCGGATGCGCGTGGCTACGCTCAATCCAAGTGCTCGCTGCTGCAGCTCGCGTGCGATACGCACGTGTTTCTGTTTGATTTGATGGAACTATCGATCAGCGATCTTGACGAGCTGTTCTCACACTTGTTCAGCTCGCCGTCGGTGCTCAAGCTGGGCTTTGCACTGGACGGAGACATGAGGCGACTGCAGTGGTCGTTCCCGGACGTGGCGTGTTTCAACATTGTGGAAAACGTCGTGGACTTTCACAACGACGACGTCATAGGGGAGAATATCACTCCGCTCATGGCCGATACCGACACGGAAGAGGAGAAACAGAAAAAGGAAGAAGAGCTACGTGCGGCCAAGAAGCGCCGTCGCCATCGAGGGCTCAGTGCATTCACTGAAGAAGTTCTGGGCTCACCGCTGAACAAGACCCAACAAAAGAGCGATTGGGAAAACCGTCCGCTGACGCCGCAGCAGATCAAGTACGCTGCGCTGGATGCATACTGTCTGCTCATGCTCCATGATCGAGTCACGCAGCAGAAACAACAATAAGCCAGCAGCAGCAGTGAACCGATGTGGATAGTAGAGGACCGAAGGATTGTCAGGCTGCGTTGCGCTAGGTGCACCAGGCACAAGTGTTGCTGAAAGGCAATCAGGATTTGCACTAGGGATTATTTCAGTTTCTGCTCTTGCGCCTTGGTGATGGGATTTGGGTCAAGCGAGGGATCTCGTAAAGGACATTCCGTCATATCCGACATGGTGACCGCTGGGACTCATCGCGGACAAGCCGTGGGGAGGATGAAGGTGATGTGTCTTCCTGTATGGCCGATGCAGTTGCGGAAGAAATCTAGCGTTGAGGGGACAGTAGTGTACTTAGCTTGGTCTCACTATGACTCACAGTATCAAGACCAACTAGCGCCAGAGTTGGAGGCGGCTGGTGAGCGGGACGAGCGACTCATCACAAGAAGATGGACGCCACATGATTCGCGATTATCGTCAGTCCATTTCGCCGTATGGAGTCGCGTTGCTTGTGCAAGGCAAACTCATTAACGCGACCAGCTTTCGAATCACAGACGCCACACACGCACCGTGAACACCCAACAAAGAGCTCACTCTTCCTTTCAGACAAGAATCCAGTAAGAGGGATCTTCCGAACAAGGAACGTCGCGCCGCTTCCTGTGTTGAAAATAGGGGACCGGTAATCTTGTGCTCTCATCGTGGCTATGAATGCGAAATACTACCAGCAAACACAAATCTCGGATGGCAACTACCGTGTCTTTCGGTTGGGATAGCTTATGGATATGCGCAAGAAAGAGTCAGCAGACAACACTGGGATCCTTATTGCAGAAGCACTGGCACCTGCCGTATAAAGACCATTCAACCATGCCCAAGAAAGAAGTCGAGGGTTAGAGCCTTCGATTATGCGCGTCCGGAGTCAGGATTGTGTATAGGAATGGACCTTCGCCACGCACGTGTGGTCGTGGGCTTTTTGTCTCGTGAAACACAGACATCAGAGAGAGAGAGATGCCCACAGGACCATGCGTGACAGCGCCGTAGATTACTGCGTCCTGCCGCCGGAAAGTGCTGCTGGCTCACACGAGCTGCTCTTTGGACTCCCGCGAAACAGTCGCCTTGCGTTCTGCTTTGTTTTGTCCATTTGCACATAGAAGAGCCATTCGGGTTCCCAAACTTCAACCTGGATGCTGAACCAGCTGTGAATGTTGTGTCTAGGTTATAACCATCCTAAACACGATATTACTGTCTCAAAACAATGTTTATGGGTGACACTACTCGTCCTTTCATGCCAAAAAAAGAGATTTCGACCTCAATGGCCTGTCTGCGTCCGCTTCAACCCGCGACCAGAGCTACAGAAACAGGCCAGACGTGGCTCCAATCGATCTCGCGGAGACCAATGAAAAGAGACCGTCGCGAGAAATCCAGTAGCAGGTCCACTCTTCGGGCGTTCTTGACTTGAGGAGGCACACAAGACGGACAAGGCGCTGGGCTAGAGACCACCACGCCACTTGGCGGGTCTCTAATGGCGTCCTCACCTGGCAGGTGAGGCTAGCCACTGGTGGCCACCACCCGTGGCGGAGGCACACAATGCGCGTCGCCTTGATCTCCCGGTCGCCCACTTTCCAAGTCTCTCTGTTGAGCACAAGGGACTTTCCTCGCCAGTGACCATGATGCCCAGCATCGGCTCGGTGTGCCTCGCGCAAGTGCTGCTCACGATTGGCTGCCTGACGCTGCACGCGCAGGAGCTCATCACACCCGACGACGGGTCGGGTTTGCTCACGATGCTCTTTAAGCAGCCGCTGTGGGCCAACCCCAACATCCACTACAACGCCTACGACGGTGCCGGCTGGACGTCCGTGCCCGGCATCCCCATGCGCAAGAGCACGCACGGTGCCAACTTCTCGGCCGACGCGGGGTGGTGGGAGTACTCGCTCAAGACCAAGGAGTTCGAGTTTGTCTTCAACGACAACAATGGGCTCTGGGACAACAACGACAACAACAACTACAAGGTCAAGAGCGCCGGCACGTGGGCCGTCGTGAGTAAGATCACAACGGCGCCGACCCCAGCGCCTCCTTCCTACATTGGCGGCGCCGGGTACAAGGTTGCGAGCGCCAAAACGGCCGGTGACCGCACGCAACTCGTGCTCACAGCCAACTCCCCATCCAACGCGACCTACGGCGACGACCTCAAGGAACTCACGGCCGACTTCTATGTGAGCAAGGACAACGTGCGCGTCAAGATCACCGACAAGAACGCCAAGCGCTGGGAAGTGCCCACG
>JAADVZ010000734.1:0-16116 GCA_023335925.1 Pythium phragmitis | reverse complement strand
GCACGACATTTCGAGCAAGTTTCTGTCGTGTCCAAAGCCCAAGCTCAATGCTGATGGAACGGTCCACCACCACCACGCTGACGACGCCGCGACGAACGAGGATGGGACGACGAAAGTGTCGATGGAGTTTATGCTCGAAGACGCTGCCACGGCGGCTGAGGCTCGTTAGCCCTGTGTAGGCCCAGTTCTTAGTCACACCGAGTGGTCACTGGTACCATCTACATTATAGCAGTCTGCTCTTTGAATGTGTGAATGCATCCTCTTTGCCTCACCTCGCACCCGCCACGTTCAACTAGCTGAGTGATGATCAAATTCAACTCGTGGTGCACCATTCCTGAGACTGGGCACGCGGTGTATCTAGAGCATATGCCACCACTCTCACGGGAGAGTGTTCAGACTTACGTGCGTAGCATGTCTAACTCTTCTTAATACAAAACAAAAACTCTCACGGGAGAATCGCGGCGACAGTAAGGCATTTGCGAACGAACCCCGGCTTGTGCAAGACCACACTGCACGTGAAACGAGCGGCAATGGCAAAAGACCTCATCGGCGACAAAACGTTCGCCTCGACAGTGTCTCACGTGCGTTCCGCTACGTCCGCTTTTTGAACGTGAAGTGCCGATTGAATCTAGATGGATGCTGAAGTGGGGTGGCGGGCGATAGACTGTCTTCCGAGCATTCGTCTAAGGGGCGCTTGATTGGTGGGTCGACTGATGTGGAGAGAAGGACGAGGAGTGATTGTAATCAGGCACCATGACCTCTTATACTGTATGAACGAGTACTATGAGATTTGAGTCTAGGCGTCTACAACTGCATTCTTCACCTTCATATGTTTATAAGGATAGTGTAGCTGCAGCGTTGGTGCAGGTTGGGATTGCGACGAGACATCACAATATATCCTTTCCCCCGTCCGCTTTGAGTATCTGCAGGATATTTCTCTCAAGACTCACAACGCACTCATTCTTCGATTCGCCACCTCCACGAACGATGGCACAGAGCTTCCAGGGTGACGTGAGCTTTGAGCTCCACAACAAGACCGTTCCACACCGCTTTGAAGTGACGGTGACGGACGAGAACAAGATCGTCCTCTGGATTGAAGACCGCCAGTCAAAGAAGCAGTGGTGGATTGGTTGTCGGCCATCTATTTGAGTATACATGTTAAGACTGACTTGTTCATTGTAGGCAAACGGCTGCGCTCCACTCCAACGACTTTGTCACCGAAGACAATGCGATTCCGAAGGCCAAGATCCAGGACTATGCGGAGGTATGTCTAATCAACTGCTGCTATGTATCAACTCCCATAGTGCTAACTAAAGAGGCTGCGTAGAGATTCGCCGCCTGCTTGGAGTCGAAGAACGCGAGCGACAAGTACACACGCACGCTCACAACCAAGGGCAGTGAACGTGTGCTGGTGCTCTCACTTCCGCTGCAGTGGGCTTTGCAAGATCTCACGCTCGACTACAAGTTCACGATGAACGAGGTGCCGCTCGAGCGCATCGACATCCTTGGCGCGAGAGTGCGTGACGTCGAAGACAAGGTGTCGGCGCTTGCGGAGGATCGCATTCGTCGCTTGGAGCAAGAGAACGAGGCACTGAAGAGCCGGCTCGATGCTCAGGTTGATCGTACCCCCATCTTCGCGCAGGTGGTTCCGGCAGTTGCTAATTACACGGCCAACCAGACGCTCACTTGGGCTGCGGGGGATGGGAATGCGGATGGGGCGATCGAGTTTCTTCCCACGGGCCACATCCAGTTCCACAAGAAGGGTGTTTACGCACTTGATATCGGTGTCGTGCACGCGAGTTCGTCGAACAGCGTGATCTTTGAATTGAAGCAGTCGGAAACCACTTTGGCCGCATGCCAAGGGAGCTCGTATAAAGGCTACTTCGGCACGACACCATTCCGCTATGTCTTTAAGGCGAAGTCCAACGCCAAGATCCATGTCGTCTACAAAGGGACCGGCAATGCATACGAAGGCGGCGGCGTCGTCCAGGGTGGATCGTATATCGTCATCACCAAGCTTTGAAAGTGTCACGCTTACGTTGGCCAGGTTCTTTCTTCATAAGTTCCACAGCTACGCTGCTTTGCATTCACTGTAAGAGAGCGCACCTTTTCTCTCATGCAATGTTGGCTTCTCATGGTAAATGCTGTATTTCACACTTCATTAAATACTGCTATAACGCATCGTTATCATCGTGAAGGACAAGTGGACTCGGATGGGCAAAATGGGCAAAAGCCTCTCTGACACCGACGACGATCACGTTCACGAACTCGATGTTATTGCATCCGCTCTCCAGCTCACATCCCATCAATGAATCATCTATTCTGAAAATCTAACTGTATTAAATTTTAGTGTGTATAATAGTAGTCCTACAGTATTATCCTGTCGCGTGGGTTTACTTTTTGTTCTTGCCCAGTGGCCACTCGACCCCCTCCATGGAAATGTTCCGAAAACGTATTCAGTCCCCACAGCGTATGCAAACAAAGAATACTCCCTTCAAGAGTTCTGGTGACTTCTGTTTCACGAGTTTCAGATGCACCAGTACCGTAACCGCTTGGTGACCCACCAATTATCAGATTGACGGGTTACAATACAGGTACCTGTACGGGTTACTGCGAAGAAAGACGGGGGCAAAGTCGTTGCGGGGATCTTGAAGACATTGCACACACGTTGACAGGTGTTGGCCTTGAGTTTGGGGCTATTAGTAGAAGCTGCTCAGTGTTGTCCCACAGTCCACTACAGTTCGCTCGTGCAGGTTCAGAGTCAGCAGTCCTCGAAATTTCATGTCCAGTGAAATGGAAACCATTAATCTTGAGGCTACCCTAACGCTAACGAATTGCCACCCTTACCTCGTGTCGAAAAGTCAAGAATCGCTCCTGGGCGGTGCCTAAATCACTTCCCATCCATCCTCCTTTCATCCACAACCAGATCTGGCCAGTTTAATTTTGATGCGGTGATTGCGTCGCGAAGTGATGGATTAACAGTAGAGTCAATCCGCAACTAACGAATCAACGTTCCATAGCATAACGAAGGAAGATCAGTTTTCAACAGCAAAATAAACTGGAAGGACGTGAATGTTGAATAAATTAACAGAGGTATATTCATTTTGAATGGTGTTGTTAGTTGAGGGATGACCGAACTGTGCCGTAATGATTGGACCGACGCTAACACAGTCGGGCCCTTCCATTTTTGACGTCTCGTCAACACCACCTTTTCGTACTCCCTCGCTTTCACGTTTCAAGCCGTGGAAAGAAGTCTCTGTTAATCTCCTCAATCTTTTGCGTTAATTAGCAGAATGAATGATCAATCCAGTGCACTTCGTGTCTGTTGTCCGTCCAACGTAGGATTGCATGTACTCTCCACCATATTGGGCTGCCGCTCAGCCGCGGTAGTTGTGAGACCCGTCCGCTTCATCTCTCCATACGCCGATCGGACACTGGCCGACGCCAGTTCGACTCGTTACTCCCGCCTCAGTGTGAGGCGGGAATCCCCATGTCAAACTGCGGGTCCCGGCTCTAGAGAAGTGAATCAGATGGGCCTGTTGACCCTTGATTGATGTTTTCGTAGACCTTTTGTCCCAGTTATGTACAGTTGGGACGGGACTCTACTTGCTTCTGGGAACGAACAGGATCCCGTCAACGAGTTCTGGTGCCGAAGGATCCCGATTGAAACAGCTGATGGGCAAGGGGACAGGGACACGAGTGCTGTAGAAAGACAGCCGTGATGGAAGGTTGGTGGGTGACGTTCCCCACCTGGAAGCTCAGATTCGTACGGCGTCTCCCCGTTCCCGATCCTCATTCTCCATTCCACGGTCCAGCGCACAGGTCGATTTCCTCCCCACACCAAGCGACGACCACCATGGCGGCCCCCAACACGCACGACCTCGTCGAGCGCGTGTCCTACGTGTCGTCAACAACCAAGACCAAGAACCCCGACGGCGTCTATGTCGACGGCAAGACACCCGTCGAAGACCTCGAGGGCGGCGCCCTCCGTGCCGGCGGTCGTCCCGACATTTGGAGCAAGGACTATATCGGCGTGCTGATCCAGTACGTCGGCGTCGGTATCGTCTACGGCACGTTGCCCGCGACAGTGTACCCGGTGCTGCAGCAATACCTCAACATGGAAGGCACGCAGATCGTGTCGGCCAGTGTGCTGCTTAACCTGCCATGGTCATTCAAGGTCGTATACGGTATCCTGTCGGATTGTTTTCCGATCTTCGGCTACCGTCGTCGTCCGTTCATGATCATTGGTTGGTCGGTGTGTTTCCTGATGCTTCTCATCATGGCCTGCTCGAAGATGGGCAAGCCGTACTACATTAAGCGCGAGCTCCACGACAAGAAGCCGTCGCTGTACACGGAAGAAGACAAGCTCTTCATCAACGAGGACGCCCAGGACGCTGGCGGGAAGTACATTATCTTGATGATGCTTGCGGCCGTCGGGTACGTCGGCGCAGATGTCGCGGCTGACGGTGTGGTCGTCGAACTTGCGCAGCGTGAGCCCGAGGCCGTGCGCGGCACGACGCAGACAACGATTTACATGGTGCGCACGATCTTCGTGACGGTCTCGCAGCTGCTCACGGGCTTCCTTTTCAACGGCAAGGACTATGGCGGAGACTTTGGCTTTTCGCTGACGTTCCCGCAGCTCATGCTCATCTTGACGATCTGCACGGCGCCCGTGATTCCGTGCACGTGGTTTTTCATCAAGGAAGAGAAGCACCCGGGCGTGAACTTCAAGAACTACATTGCCGAGTTCTGGGAGTTGCTCCAGTCGCGCGCCATGTACCAGGTCATTGCGTACAAATTTTTCTCGGGTATCTTTGAGAAGCTCAGTGTCACGTGCGGCTCGCCCATGGCGTCGCACTGGGCCCGCGTCGAGCCCATCAACGACACGATCTCGGGCGTCATTGGTAACTCGATCTTTGCGTTTGTGCTGTGGGCCACCATGAAGCACGGTCTCCACTGGAACTGGCGGTGGATGCACGCGATCACGGTCATCGCCGTTGTCTGCGTCGACTCGATCGCGACGATGTTGACCACGTGGGACGTTGTGCGTTCGCAGTGGTTCTGGCTCGGCCCACCGATTCTCGAGAACTTGCCGTCGGGCATTGGCTTCATCGTCGCCACCTACGTAGTCGTCGAACTCGCGGGCGAGGGCAACGAAGGCGCCGTGTACGGTCTGCTCACGACCGTGTCCAACCTCTCGGGCACGTTTGCCTCGACTATCACCAAGAATGTGGACGCCAAGTTCAAGGTCACGTCGGCCGACATTGCCGAGGACTCACACGAGGTCCGCATGGACGTGACGTACGTGCTGCTTATCATGTACATGTCCAACTTGGCGGGGTTGTTTTTCCTGCCCATGCTGCCGGCGCAGAAGCGTCAGACCCAGGAGCTCAAGGCCAAGGGCGGCAAGAGCTCGTACATTGGTGCCTTCACGGTCTTCTACCTGGTCTTTGCTCTCTGCTGGGCGGTCATGGTCAACATCATGTCCATCTACCCGAGCACCAAGTGCCTCAAGATTGTCGGTGGTAAGGGGTGCAAGAAGGCGGCCGCGAAGTAAACACTACGTATTAGCGAGTTTCCGTAGTACATGTAATAATCCTTCCAGTAATTCGTGTTCAACTCCAGCGAGAGACAGGTTCTCCTGATTTCAGTGCTCCGTCGAGTGCCGTCGTGTTGCGTTTGGCACATGTCGTAGTGCATTGAAGTTGGTCAGTTCAGCTTCGTGATGGTGATGTACGATCCGACTTGATAGGCTTTCCCAGGCCCATTGAAGAGGACATGGACCCTGTCGTTGGGCTTCGCCTGCAGTATGTACCGCAACAGAGTCGTGGTGGTGACAGTGTGGTGCGGCCCTCTAACCAATGTGCTTTCAGACTGCTTCAGCTCGATGAACGCAGAGAGGTATAGTGGACTCACGTGCTGGGTCTCAGCCTTGAGTTTCTTGTTCTCTCGCTCCAAGTGACGAATGCGATCCTCACCATACGCCGAGATCTTGTCTTCAACGTTGCGCATCCTGGCGTCGAGAATGTCGATGCGCTCGAGCTGCACCTCGTTCATCGTGAACGTGTAGTCGAGCGCGAGATCTCGCAATGCCCACTGAAGTGGAAGAGAGAGCACCAGCACGCGATCAGTACCCTTGGCTGTGAGTGTGCGCGTGTACTTGTCGCTCACGTTCTTCGATCCCAACAGGCGGCGAATCGCTGCAACATTCCACCAAACCGTCACCATGGGGGCTCGTCTATATGGTCGGTTGAACTACGGCTTATCGCACCTCTGCATAGTACAGTATCGTGGCCTTCGGAATCGCTTTGTCTTCAGTGACAAAACCGTTGGATTGGAGCGCCGCTGTTTGCCTTCAAAACGATCCAGTACTCAGCCGCAAGAGGTTTCCTCGCTACGTAGTTGGTTGACATGAGCGCACCATGCTTCTTCGACAGGAGGTCTTCAATCCAGAGGACGATCTTGTCCTCGTCCGTGATGGTCACTTCAAAGCGGTGCGGAATGGTATTGTTGTGGAGCTCGAAACTTACGTCTCCGTCGGAAATAAACGACATCGTTCTTGGAGGGGGAGAGGAAGGAACGTCGGATTCTCGCGGCGAATCGAAGACTGAGCATCGTGCTTCGGGAAGGATCGACTTTGAGGTTTTCTGCCCTTTCATGTTGATTTCAGACTGAATAAACCTCAGCATCAGCAACTATCCACCGTCCTTGATGGACCAAAACGATTGCGAGATGACGTTGGCTGACCACATTCATCGCTTGTGGGCAATTCGGTAATAACACATACCAAAGCGTGAACCATCCCGTAGGATCCAAACGCCCACACTTCATTTGCATTTCCCAGCCAATTTCATCAGCCTAGAAAGGGCTCGTACGAGTCTGTAAACGCGACACTGCGCTCCGTCGCAGTCTTTTTCGTCTCGCCCTTGCGCCACGCGACTGCGAACACCAGCACTCCCACCGCGACCAGCAGCAGTCCGCCGGCCATGTAAACATGCGGCAGATTTTCCACTTTGGCGTGGCCAACACTGAGTGCCGAGAGATCTTCCATGGTCAGCGCGTGCGCCTCGGCGCGTAGCCCTCGGCCTTCGACATCCAGCAACTGCTGCGGGGGGAACGAGAGCGGCGGCTCAAGAGGGTATCGCTGCTCGGCCAGTTCACTGAGCGTGGTCGGTGGAAACGTGGGTGGCGGCTCCGGTGGGTAGATCTGCTGCACGTCCGTCTTCATCTTTTGTCGTCTGTTGAGCAGATTGCCAAGTCCCACCATTGATCCAACAAGATTGTGGGAGACGGCGACCCTTCAAGATCCTAATGACTACTTGGTAGTCACACGCGAATGTTGAGCTAATCAACTGCTAGCTTTGAATAGCTTAGGCTCTGTTCAGCATAACTGTTCAGTCGGTAGAGAGTCGCAAGACTTCAGAGAATAAACCAAGAGCTCCAATCCAAGAACTATGACTTACGTGACGGGCGGCGACGTCGTGGCCAAGCGCTCGTACTGGCGCGTCTCCATCGTGTCGGACGTGTTCTGGAGCGTCGTGAACTTTCTGGGCGTGTTGTAAGCTCCTCGTAATTCCCCCTACAGGTCTCACTGTGGCCATTCCAATTGCTGACGCTGTGTTGTGGTTTCTATCTTCGCCGGCGACGCTTGGTGATCGCATAGTGTGACGTCCCTCTTTGCGGTACGCATGCTCCTTGCGCTCTCCCCGTATCACAATAATGCTCATTTGCGATTCATCAATAGGATCCCTCGGCGGTCCGACGCACCGGCCGCGGCAACTCCGTCGCGGGAAACGGCCGGGGAGGTGGAAATGGCAGCGGCGGTGGTCTGCCACGTCGCCCCATGGGCCGCGTGCGCCAACAGGAGACGATCAACCAACCGAGTACAGTGACTCTAGCAATATTTTGTGTAAGGACCGCTCAATCGCTGACGCTGTTGTTTCCCAGTGGGCTGCGGAAGCTGCTGCGGCTGATTGCAAGTCTCCAGTCCGACGACTCCTCATGAAGCATTACACAGATGGAGAAATACATGAATCACATTTGTTGCTGGAAAAAATTACGGAGCGATCGTCGCTGCTCGGTTCTATTGGAGGCGCCGGCCAGTCTACTTGCGTCGCGGCTTCTTGTTGCCGGTCTTGCCATTCGCCTGGCCCTTGGTCACGCGCTTGAGAGCGAACGCTCGCTGCTCATATTCACAATCGTCAGTATCACCATCTCCCCACCACCGCTCCCCATATAACTACAACGCACCTTCTTGCCCTTGCGGCCGCCGCCCTCTTCCTCCTCATCATCGAACGTCTTGCCCTTGTTCTTACCGGCATTCTCTTCGCGCCCGAGCACCACCTTCAGCGCGTTCATACTCCGCTCTTTTTCGATATTCTCGGACCCCGTGAGCGGCAAGAACGTATTGCGCTTGCCCTTTTGCTTGCGCTCCATTTCGCCATTCCGCATCTTGTCAAACTTGCCCATGGACGCCGTGGAAAACTGCACCTTCTCCAGTGTCTTGAGCGTGCCGTCCTTGCCGCGCTGCTTGGCCTTGGTGTCGTTCGTGTCCATGAGTTCCACGGGAATACCCGCCGGCGTCTTGGCTGCGTGGCCCGCCAATTGCTTCCCACGGCCCTGCTTGGTGTTGCGGGCCTGCGCCTGCAGATTCTTCTGCACACGCGCACGCTTCTCCTGCTTGCGCTTGGTCCACGGGTCCTCCATGTCGCCCTCCTTGACCTCGACGGCCCAGTCCTTGAGGTCGTCATTCGCGCGGTTGTAGCCCCACGCGTGTCCCCACTCGCCTGTGGCTTCGTCCAGCACCTTGCGGCTCTTCTTCTTCTTTTCGATGCCCTTCTCCTTGGCAAACTTCTCCCACTTGGTCTCGACCTTGGGCTTTGGCAGCGGCTTCTCGCGCGGAATCACGAGCTCCGGCACGGGCAGCTTGGCGAGCGGCCCCATGTCAGACATCTCGCGTGGCAGATCGAAAATGCGGTTCACGAGCAGCTGCACATTGTCGCGCGCGTGGAGCAACAGCTCCTTTTCGTTGGCGTACGCGAACGGGTGCGTGTCAAAGGCCGCGAGGTTGCCCAGATCGTAGGTCAGATCGTCCTCTTTGCCCACCGCGCTGGCCGTGCCCACGGCGTACGCCGCCGGCGCGATCTCCTGCGCCTTGACCACGGTCGTCGTCCTCGTCGCCATCTCTCTCGTCTCGGTTCTCAATCTCTTTTTCTTGTCTGTCGCTTCGCGGGTCATGGAGACCAAGGGAACCAACCAAACGGAGCTGGTCATCATATCATTTATAGCCAATCAAAGGCAACTGTATCAGTATTACAGCCAATAAGAATCGATTAAAGTACTGTTTTAGTGCGATGATGTTGAACAGGTCCATTACAGCAACAAAGGGCGCAGCGCGATTTGGAGTCGAGCAGCCGTGCAAAGGGGACGATGCGACGCAACTCGCCGGTTCCCGTGCAAGTGCGACAATTGGAAATGTGACGACGATGACGTGAGATGAAAATGATAGTCAATAAGGAGCGTGCCTGCCACACTGGCGAGTGCCCCGGTGGGGATGCTCGACTTGGTTTTATCGAGATATAGAGTTGAATCCAGACTTGCTAGTGTTGGCTACTATGTAACCAGAGGGTAAGCAAGGCGCACCAGGCGTTGCTGCAGTCTCATAGCTTCCTGATCGAAATGAACGAGCTGGCGGAGGCCCAGCCTGTCCCAAAGTAGAGGACGTGGATCTCGTCACCAGCCTTGGCTTTCAACGTGTACTGCATCGGCGTCGTCGTGAAGTCTCCTTTCTTGGAGCAACCGTAGCCCGCCATCAGTGTGGTCTCCGACCGATTCAGCGAATAGATGGGGCCGTTCGACGCACTCGAATGCACCACACCATGTCGTTCGCGTAGACGCCCGCCGTGCTGAATCCGATATACCCCAGTGCATAAAGTGTGATCATGCCAGCGGCGTTTCCCCGGCAACCCAACGGAGGTTATAGCCCCGTGCGAAGTCCTCCTTCGTTGTCGCTTGCGCGAAGACGGGTGAGCGCGTTCCCTAGCCGGAACATCTGCGCCATCGTCGAATAGTCGCAACGGAGATTGAAGGCTTCGAGTGCCAGAGGCGAATCCTAGAGTGAGTGCGCCGTGTCTTGAGTCAAAAGCCAAGAAAACCGCATGCTTTTTCCACTGGCGAACGATCAGAATTTCCGTGGATACCTCCAGAGAGGAGAGCAACGGCTTTCTTCAAGGTGTCCCAGTCTCTACCGTCGGTAATGTCGATACCGCCTTCTCAATCACGGTTCTCCTGATCCGGGAACGAGACGATTGCAACGTCTCAGTCACGCACGCACACAATCTAATGCCACACGGCAATCGTTCAGATTTTGGCGGACCACTCTTCAAGCAGCTGCTCATCCCTGACCAGACAACGGCGATCAATCTGCTCGAAGTCGTCGCGTGTCTCTGGGCATGTCCCCAGAGGCAGCGCTCGTTCGTCGAGATGGCTTCGTCGCTGCGCACGGACCGTGTCGT
Organism: Pythium phragmitis; assembly: GCA_023335925.1. Taxonomy (NCBI): domain Eukaryota; phylum Oomycota; class Peronosporomycetes; order Pythiales; family Pythiaceae; genus Pythium; species Pythium phragmitis. The sequence continues at coordinate 5,602 of JAADVZ010000734.1, read as the reverse complement.
ATGCTGGCGGAGTTGGTTTCGAAAATGTCGTGGTCATGAGCTTCATGAAGCGATTACTGGAGGGCACACCCTCAGCCAGTCTCTTCGACGCGCGTGGCCTCGCGTCCAACGCGCGTGATAGTCTCCATATTTGCCCAGAGCACCTGGAACTTTCGCTCCAGTGCCTTGTACGTGGCTTTGTGCGCTGAGCACGCGCGCGGTACTGGTCGCGATCTTTTCGGAGCTCCACGAGCGTCTCCCCCTCGCCCTGCTGAGTGTCTGATGGTCGCTGGTACTGTCGGGCATCCTCCAATTGGCGACGAAGCTGTTCCAACTCGATCGCCTGGGCATCGCGTTCGATTCGCAGCGACTCGCACTCAGCCATGGAATCGCGTTCGGTGGTGATGAGGTTCTCCATCATCGAGTCGTTCTGCTGGTCCGCAACATGGATCTGATCTTGGAGATCGCGGAGCTGCGTCTCGAGCCCGTCTTTCTCGCGCGTGTGGGTCTCCGTCTCGAGCGCGTGCAACGCCTTGAGACTCGCTAGCTCATCTTTGGCTGTCTGGAGCTGCTCGTGGAGCCGCGTGTTGCGGTCACTCAGTTTCTTCAACACTGCCGCTTGCTGCTTGAACAGCTGCACGACGTCGTCCGCGAGTTCTCCACAACCGCGACGCTTGGATCGGTTCACAACCGCACTGGAAATAGAGACGACAATGTCCACGGGCCGCGTCAGGCGGATCACAGTCGAAGACAAAACACACGGCGCCGCGCACCGTATCGCTGCTGGCCTGCGGCATCATGGTGGGCATCGCCGGCATGAGGACGTTGCGCAAGAAGAACTCGAGTCGACCGCGCGGCGTCGGCGGCGCGACAGTGAGCGATGCGTTGGGCTCGGTTTTCATGGGACTCGGGCTCGAAACAGAAGATGAAGAGGATTCCTAAAGCCAATCGGTGAGTTAAAAACGCGGCCAATGAGAAACCCGCAGTCTTTCCCATTGGAGCCCATCCCCGACTTGAACACTTCAACCTGCAGTTGACGGGTCACTGCCTCCTCTCATTCATTGCACCACGTATACGATCTATTGTCTTATTCCGCCCTACGGCTCCTGCCTATCTTGTATTTCCGACTTCTGCTCGAGCGTACCCATACAGTACAACTGCGCAGTATGGGGTCACTACAAATGGCGGAAGCAGAAGCAGCGGCAGGATCGGCTTTTTCGTAACAGGCTTCTGGCCCCTGGGCGATTCCCGTCGCCAGTGTGCATATAACGCCCGTGATCTCTCTCCCCTCGTCCAATACCTACTGTATGCCCAGTCAAAAACGCGCGTACAGAACGGTTGTCGCAGTCTCATCCCCACACGTTGTGTGTCGAGCCAATCGGCGCACGGTTTTCATACTACAGCAAGGCTATCAAGCCCCATGTCGACGCTTGCCACTTCCGTGGGCGACGGCGCATACCTGCCTTCGGTGCGATCACACTCGATACTATAGGGATGAATGGCCCTTGCTAGAGGGATGTTTGACTTGGGCCCCTGGATGGATTTTCGGAACTGGTGAGGATGAACCTGAAGTCTATTACGCGCAATTAATGTACCTAGTAGCTTCGGAGGAGGGCAGGCGCCCTAAGAAAGGAAGGAAGGAGGAGAAAGGCCGGCGTGGCGGTCGACAGTGTCGACCAGCCACGGACGAAGGTCATTGCTCAGAAGGGAATGGAGCGAGTCATGCCCAGAGCGTGCCGATGGATGTAGAACCTGCGAGCTGGTTCGCGTGTCCATGGCTAGGTTGGCCAGAGAGTCAGCCATTTGGTTGTGCGCGCGCACCTGGTGGGTCCAGTGCTGCACATCGAGTTGGTCGGCGAGTCGACGGGCCTGGGAATAAAACCGGAGCAACCGGGGGTTCTTGGACGGCCGGTGATCCCGCAGTTGGCGTAAGATTAGCGCACTGTCGCCCACGACCTCCAGATTCGGCCAGCGGTAAGTCGCCGCTGCCCGAAGGCCGACTAGCAGCCCGTAATACTCAGCCTTCCTAGTTCAGTTCTTACAGTAACTTAATACACCTCATCATCATCATCATCATCATCATTAATACTCAGCCTGGTTATTGGTAGAGGGATGCGCTCGGCTCATGGCAGCGCTCCAGAGAATCGTGGCCTAGTCGCCGTGGCTTGGAACTCGAACGATACAGGCTCCAGATCCTCCTGGTCCGGGGTTACCCCGCGATCCGCCGTCGAAGAAGAGGAAATGGACATCCTCCGACAGCGGGGGTCGGGCAGGCTCAGGAGCTGGAGAGCCTCGACGGAAGAGGTCGCGTATCTCCGTAATGAGGGCGGCGTGCAGGGGAGGAGCACGCGCATCAAGCGAGCGGCGGTGGGCCAGGAGGACAAGCACGTTGTGGCAACTGGCTTCGTGAATCGCCGCCGCACGGGTGTCCGACCACGCGCTGGCCGGATCAAAGCGGCTGTTGCGCCACCCAACGATTACTACCAGCGTCTCCAGCACTATTTGCCGCTACATAGCCTGCAGGGCGGGGAAAGGCCCCTCCGGAGCGTCGATTTTCGGAACTGGACTGTATTAAACTTAAAACAGGAGGTCAGAGCGTCTAGTCGCTAGTTCAACTTGGAGCTACCTGCTCGCAGGTCGACATTGCCGCGGCATCCAATGCAGTGCAGTCGCTTGGCGATGTTGTCCGAATGGGAGCTAAAGCATCCTATCCCAACAGCCCTGGCTCTCGGTTCGCACGCGAACAGCACTGTACTGATGCGACATGCACTGGTCACATGCCTGACCGCCCAGAAGTCTCGGCATTAACCGCACTCTCAAGTGAGATCTCCGGAGCCCTCTCGGTCAGCAAGGCTCGCCACTGGTTTCGAGACGAAGACCAGATGCTGCAGGCGAGAGATCTCAACTCAGTACTGTATAGTTTTGTAATTTACTAAACGTCGCCTGATCAAAATGGAGATACCCAACGAAAATCAATAAAACGAAGTGAGCTCCTCATCAGAAACCCAGAGGCTGCCGCTCATTCTCTCATTCCGCGATTCCCCTTCCTTCCCCTCCGTCTCTCTAAATCCACGATGCCGCTGCTGCCCGTGCGCGTACTGCCGCTCAAAGACGCGCGCGTCGGGCCGTTCCTGATCCGCGTGGACATGGATGAGACGTCGGCCGCGATCTACGTGCGGCGCCAGTCCGACAAGAAGACTTGGTGCGTTTGCGTAGCACTTCTCTGTAAGAAAGACCGTGGCTAATGAATCTTCTTCCTTCTCTCTCGCAGGGTCTGCTCCGTGCGCTCACTCCACGAGATCCTCGCGGCCGACGAGACGCAGCAGCCGCGCGGGCTCGACTTAGGCGCCGTGGTCACGTGTCTCTACAACGGGCTCGCCCACGACGTGAGCGGCGTCCACGCCGGCAAGATCGACCTCTTCCTCCGCGAAGTGTCCTTCACACCAGACGCCACAGAAGGCTCGAAAGACGCGCAGGTGACCGCACGCATCGTCGTGCGCACGACGCCGACCGTCGACGGCTCGGCCAACGCCGAACCCGTGGGCGCGTGCACAGACGAGGAAGTGGCCTTCGCGTTTGACTGCACGCTCGTCGACGCCAACATTGAGCGCGTCCCCGTCGACTTTTCCTCGACCGAGCGCCGCGCCGTGACGCTCCAACTGGTTGGGGCCGGGTTCCCCCTGAAATTCCTCAACTGGTTACCCAGTGTCCCCAACCGCGACTTTGTGTACCCCGTGCGCGACGGCGTGTACCTGCGACTCGACTCGTTTGTCGAGATCACGGTGCGCATCGTGCACGGCAAGGGCCCCGCGCTGTTTGTGCTGTCCATGGGCGTGGGCGCGCTCAAGCCCGACGACATGCTGACGCACCAGCCGTCGACCAAGAAGAACGTCTTCCACACGATCGCGCAGTACTCGTTCCAGGCCAAGGCCAAGTCGCAGCTCCAGGTCGCGCTGCTTCATGGCTCGTCCATTGCGTTGGAAGGCACGACACTCTCGATCCGCGAACAGGGCCCGGCGCCCAAGAAGACGCAGCTCTGAGTTTTGGACAGACAAACGGACGCGTCCATGTATCAACCGACCGACTTTTAAAAAGGCAACAACCGCATTCTCACTCATGCTTGTGTATTCCCAGTGTCTCTCGAACAGCAAATTTATTTCGCGAGATTTCCAGCGCCGACGGTTGCGCCAGGCTCTAAGCCGTGAGCGACCTGCTTTCAATCCTTTCAGTAGTCTTCTTCCATGGCTGCGTTGGTACGAGTCGCAGAGTCGACGCACAAGCAGCAGCAGAGGTCGGCATTGCCAAGGAGAGTGAAGCCCACGCCACCGTCATTGCCAGCCGCGGCAAAGCACAGAAAGGCCGCAATAACCGTCGCCAGCGCGGCCGCGGCCGCCACAAGGTCTGTGTACAAGTGGATCACGCCGCCCATGTACGCGTCGGGCGTCTTCTCTCGGTGCATTCGGTCGATCTCGTAGACGAGCCAAAAGCCCACAATCAACTGCGCGAAGAACGAGATGACGAGGGCGGGAGCGGACCAGTGGAGACCAAACGGATGGAGCAAATGGAGAAGCAGCACCAGCAGATACATCGGGACAAATGCCGCCAGGCCCAGGGTGAATGCCGGCACGAGCTGCGGGCCCTTGCGACTCGTGTTGCCCTCGAGGTCGTCGTCTGCCACGGGGTGCCACGCACAGCTGTGGCCGCGCCAGCAGCCGTGCCCATGGCTGCGCGTCCATCCAGCCATGGCCGTCATGAGCGTCGCACAGATCCACGTGAAGATGCAGTTGAAAACCACGGCATGCGAGTCGAGCGAGAGGTCGGCGACCCCGAGACACAGTGTCTGTGCAGCCGAGAACAGCAGCAGAACGGCCCAGTTGAGCGGGTACGCGTTGCGCACTACATAGAGCAGCAGCAGCAGCGCTAGAGTGGCAACGCAGACAGCGACCAAACAGTTCGTGTCGTGGACAATGTGGATTGTGATCCAGTGGCGCGCGACCGCGGTGCCGAATTCGATCACCGCCATTGCGACACTGACGACAAAGAGCTGGAGCGCGATAATGGCGATGAGCTTGCGCCGAAACGCCGCCTGGATGGCCAGCGGGAGCCGCTGGATGGTGCCGAGCGTCTCCGCATCGTACGTGTCGACATGAGACGGCAGCGCGTCGACGTCATGGAAGCCGCGGCGTATAAACTGCGTGGGTGGAGCTGTCGCCACGGGCGTGGGCTCGGGAAGCGTCTTGTACTCGGTCGAGTGGGGAGAACTCTTCATGGTCGCGAGTTGAAGAATGAGCGAACCCGGTGAAACCCATCGATTCACCGTGTCCGTTTTATGCATCATTTGATGCGGAGCCTGTACCCACTGCGCTTCCCCCGCTCTATTACCAGATCAAGGTATAGTTGTTGATGATATCCTTATACTAGTACTGTGATGATTATACCGTGTTTTGATATGTGAGGTAAACTGAAAATTTCAGGTACTTACTACTACGTAAAGTAGTATTTTGCACCGTTCCATGGTGCCCAACAATGTTGAATGGGTGCATGTGTGTTGCACTTGATGATGTGTGGACCACACTGTGGTATACTTGTACTTGAGTTCTCCATGGCTCAACTTCGTTCTTCT
>JAADVZ010000733.1:0-16134 GCA_023335925.1 Pythium phragmitis | reverse complement strand
GTGCTTCTTCCCGCACATGCCACGCGCAAACATGGCGACGACCTGGAAGCCCGTGTCATGGGAAAAGCAGTTGCCTTCGCCGTGGCCGCCCCCGTGGCCGCCTTCTTCACCATGGCCTCCTCCACCATGGCCTCCTCCATGTCCTCCTCCGCCATGAGCTCCTCCGCCATGCTTGATGTGCTGCTTGGTCTCGTGGATTTCCTGGACGTGCTGCATCATCTCCAGCGCGTGGTCAGGCTTCTGGCTGTCCAGGTTGTGGTTCTCTTCGGCCGCGACTGCCCGCAACACCGTGAGCATGTCATTGTGGGACTTGTACCCGGCCGCCTCAAGGATCTTCTTCACGGCGCCCTGCAGGTACATGGCGACCACGGCGTGGAACAGCATCAGAGCAACAGCGAATGCAAGGAACATGACCACGAGCGCGTGGCGTTCGACCATGTGGTCGAGGTCTTCGAGCAACACGGTGGAGAGGTCTAGTACCCAAGTGAGGAAGATCAACAGAATCCACATGGACATTTCAATGTCGATCATGTGCGTGATCTGGTTGTCTTGCGACTGGCGCAGGTACTTGGAGAAGGGGAAGAGCTCGGGGAGACCGTACTTGCGTAGGAAGAAATGACGGAGGGTGCGTGTTGTGACCATCTCTTCGTACCGTGCCGTGGTGAACCGGATCTTGGAGCCTCCGACGGCGGTCGATTGACCCCAGGGCCATAGGCGGCGCAGCCAGCTCTGCTGCCTCAGGGCGTCCTGGTGGCGAGACACGAGCTCGATGAGATCGGCCGAGTTCACGAGCTCGTCGCGGTCCATTTGCTTGTTCTTGGATCGCATGACCGAGAAGACGCCGATGGCTTGAATGATAAGCGCGAACGCCGATATAAACACGATTAAATCGGCGACTTGAAACGCCATGATGTTTTTCCCGTAGCCGTCGACAACACCCGTCTCCTTGACAAACTTGATGCCGAGACCGAGCAGCCCGAGAATCATGAGTTCTCGATAGATCTTCGTGAGCATTTCGTGATACTTCGGATACTTTTGCAGCGCGTGCTCGGTCTTGTGCATCATTTGCTCAAGCACCATGACGAGCACGATGAGCAGACTGAGGTAGACGACGACGCGCCATAGCTCAATGTTGTCGCCCACGCGAAAGTAGGACGACGACTCGCCTTCGGCCCCCGGCATGGTCCTCGCTTCTCTTTACACTGTCGTTTCTTAGTCGATGTACACGGTAAGGGAAGACGGAACCGATTGATCAGTCGAAAATGGAGCGGTCTTACGGTATAAGAATGTTGGGGACGCCGTCCCAATCGTCGAGTGAAGATGTTTGACAGCACGCGACACGCGAGTGCTTGGCCGAGCGGACGGGCTAAGAAGGAACAAGTCCACGACAAAGCATCAAGGAGATAGTCCCAGTCGGAAGGTTTTCCGAGTGCCCATGCGGTGCATTGCGTCTTGTCCCCGTCTCTTTACTTGGAGACGGCTGATCCACTGGCTTTCCTGGTGTGATAATAGAAAGGCGGGTGGAGTTTCCCATGGTAACGTATATTAGTAGCCGATAATTAACGTTACTATCAATATTAGATGATATGAAACTGATTTAATGTAATGTACAGCGTATCAACATGTGTAAATGGATGCGATATTTTGGAAAATGAATCATGGAGCGTGTTTTCGATTCAAGATTCGTAGCAGTTCCGTTTTAGGGTTGGAGCGTATAGACAAGCCACACGGTGCTGTAAGCTCTCCGTCTCAAAAACGAAATCGCGTTTAGCCCTAAACTAGAAAATAGTATTCAGTGATTATTAGGACGGCTGGTGCAGTCTGGGACGGGCAGGCTTTCGGTGAGAAGATACAGCGACAAGATGTTGGCAAACTATGGCAGCGGGATTTCCGGTCTCTGTCCAACGGACCTTTACGACCCGACATGCGTTTCTCCGATGATAATGCCAGAATCGTCTGCCTCTGGCATCCTCATCGTTGGGCTGGCCGTGGCGCGCCCTATCCAAACGGACGTATCCGCCGTCAATGCACTATGTGTCCTGTAGCGTTGGATAGTGATGTCGTTCCGTCGGCGCACTTGGCGCGAGCGAAGGAGTGGCAGGAGCAGCAGGCAGGAACTGGGAAGGCACTTGCCAATCCAAGTCTTCCTGTTTCCACGAACTCTGAGGATCGCCCCCTCGTGGACTCTGTCCTGCTGCTGAACTCAGTACAGTCTCTTCACTTGACTGAAAGGCAGGATTTGCTACTGATCTTTTGAGAGTTTTCCCATCAATCCGAGCAGGAATTAAAAAGAGGTAAGCTCGATCCTCTTCATCCCATGAGACAACAATCAATCTGCTGTATCATGTTGCTACTGATCGCCTGCAGATGTACTGGTCATACTATACGCGCGTCCATTCTTTTCCGCGCGCTAAAACCTCGGTAGCATCGGAATTTGATGGTGTGTTGATGCTCGAACTGAACATTAAACCAGGAGATCTGTGCACGCCTTTATCTTCGCTTCGCTATCTTTTGGCATCCACTTCAACGTGGAGAATCCAAGGGGTATCCAAACCGACCTACATTCCCGCCGCCCAGTCTTGGCGTGCTAATTTTGGCGTGGCGTGTCCGTCCAAGGAAACTCCCCATGCTAGACGCTTACCAAACTCCTCGACTGTAGGAGAACACCATGGGTGGACCTGGCACCCTCGGAAGCGCCAACAGCGGCTCGCTGTTTCGAGTGGGCGAATCCATCAGCGTGGCCCACGTGCTCGTCTTTGTGTCGCTGCTCGTCGTGTTCATCGTCGTGCTCGAGCAGCTTCTGCACAAGCTCGAGCATAGCGCCAAGCGATCGCGTAAGCACGAAGAGATGGTCCGCAAAGTGTACCGCGAGCTCATGATTCTCGGCTTTCTGGGCGTCGCGATCAAAGTGTACAAGGAGATCACGCACGTCAGCGCCTACAGCGACGCGATCGTCGCGTTTCAGTGCGCTGATCTCACCATCTTCATCTTGGCCGTGGCGCTCATTCTCCAGGCCATTTGCGTCTTCCTCGCCTTGCGTCATGACAACTATGAGCTAGAAGAAGCTGAGCTGCTGAGCTCGAGCGACCTCGCGAGAACGATCGCACAGCGAGAGCAGCAGCAGCAAAGACAGAGGCTCGCGGGCTGGCCGTCGTGGTGGTGCACGACCTGCAAGAGCAACCACAAGAGTGAGGCTGAGACGCAAGAGCTTGTGGAACTCCGTGTGCTGCGTCATCTCTTCCTGCGTCGGTACGGGCTGCCTGAGTTGTTCCCCTTTTCCAAGTACGTGCGCCAGGCACAAGACAATCAGATCACACACATGATCGACGTCGAGATCTCCATGTGGCTATTGCTGCTCGGCGTCGCGTGGGCGATCGACGGTGCCATCGTGCTGCTTCAACGGGTCGACGGCTACCACGCCGAGTCCCACGCGATCGTGCTCGTCTTCCTCATCTTTTCGTGGTCGCTCGTGGCACTCCACGTGGTCGTCTCCGTCTTCTTTCGCAACGGCATCGTGAAGCTCTTGCGTGTCGAAGGGCTCACCCATCGGCACACCACAGTGGCGTGTCTTGAAGCGATCGCCCTCGAAGAGAACGCGGCACTCCACAACGAAATGGCCAGCGACGCGCTGCTCATCATGCAGGAAGTCCAGGAGCATCAAGATGCCAAGTACAATGCCATGAAACGACAGAGGCGTGGCAAGCACTACTACCTTGTGGAGCGGGATACGGGCTTCCAGTTGCTGGTGGCGGCTGGTCGCCACGCGGTCGACTGGTTCCTGCGGCTTCGAAGAGGTGAGACCAAGCCACGCCATCATAGTGATACCTTGTCCACAGTGACAGCTGACACACCCACAACCAGCATCGACTTCTCCCAAATTCCTTACCATCTTCCGCAGCAGCCAAACCGCCGTTGCTCAGCGGAGCTGAGCGTCCAGATCCAGTGGTTCTCCCGCAAGGCCTGGCAGTTTATTGTCATGGTGATCATGATGCTCAACGGACTGTACCTCGCGCTTTTGTGCCAGTGCATCTTCTACCAGTTGGGCTCGCTCTCTACCTACTCGAGTCCGCTTAGGGCCGTGATCGTTGTCGGCCTGCCGCTGCCCGTGATCATCAATATGGTGCTGCTGCAGCCGCAGATTCTACGCAATTTTCTGATTGTGGCCAGTATTCTCCAGGTGGACGTTGCCACGCTCAGCAAAGTCGTCACGCACTTTAGCGAGATCGTAGAACTACGAGCCGAGTTTGTACGCACCTGCCTCGAGTGTTTGGAGACGGCAGGGGTGAGCCAGGCCCAGTTCAAGCTCGCGCTCGAAATGAAAGACCGCGAGCGAAGTGGTCGTATTGAGCTGGAGCAGCTACGGGGTGTGCTGCGGTCAGTGGGCTTCCGGCTCTCGCATTTCCGCTTCAACAGCGTCTCGAAGTTGCTCTTCCAGTTGAAGGGCGCGACTGTCGAGTACGCGCAAGTCCTACGGATGATCGCCCTGGCTCAGCAGCATGACGGAGATGAGCTTTTCGTGGCCACTGTCAACGATCAGCGTGGTATACAAGCCCTTCCACACCACACCGGCCACGTGCTTCTACGGCAAAGCGTCTTCATGGAGGGAGGCGATGCCCAGGATTTCTTTCCAGAACCAGCCACGGAAGCTTCGCTGCAATCCACGCACGTGGCTTCTGCTGACTCAGTTGTTGAACATGAATCCGCGAGAGCCGGAGCCACGAGTCGCGACTTGCTGAAAACAGTTTCGGAAACGACAATGGCGTGTGACTCGCAGAGCATCCATCATCATCATTTCGGTATGACGGGCACGGCGATCCCTGAGGATGCCACTGCAACGCAACGACACCGCACCGTCATTAGGCGCCGTAGCAGCTTCCAAAACACGAGCGTGCAAACGCTGCGGTCGCTCTACTTCTTGAGCAGTTGTGAGGCCGCCGGTCCAGAGCACGACGCCAACGACCAGGCCGATCCCAACGGCACGGTCTCCATCAGGCTCGACGACGGCGAGGCACCAACAAGCGTCTACGTGCGAATGTAGAGCGAGATTTCGAGCTTCATCTGGGTGAGTTTCGTAAGGGAAAGCCATCTGGCCCCCAACTTAAGCATATTTTGTCCAGAAAAACACTCCAATAGATCAATTATCGAGATAAATCTGTTTAGCATAAGTAGTCTCAAGCGCTAATTAGGGGATAGCCTGTAGACCTGGCTATGTGCAACTCTTCGCGCCCACCAGCTGGAATGCGCACTTGCTTTTTGTATGCACAATATGCGCTAAAGCTCTGCTGGCCCGGCTATGTACGTACACTAGCTGTACAGAAGTCTTCTAGACGGTCTAGAAGACTTCTTAGGTCTAGACTAGACCTAAAGGATGAAACGCATGGTGAGCCGGTCTCGTAAAGGCGACGACCGGCTCAGCTCACCGTTGACGATTTGGCCGCCCCGTCTGCACCTCCTGTTTTCGAACTGTTCCAGAGCCCGAGCCCTGCTGTAAAACAACCGAGTATTATTATGGGCTGACCCTGAATCTCCTGAACTCTTCAGTTCTGACTCCCTGAGAACGGCCGCCACTGTACTACTCATTGCGGTGACGTTCGCCAGCCCATCGCCCACGTCATTGTCGGAATTCCCCTCTCGTCTCAACATCCCCACAAGAGACAGCCATGCCGGGGGCCGACGGCAAGTCGTCGTCCTACTTTCGCATCGGCGACAACATTGAGCTATGGCGCGTCGTCGTCTACCTCTGCATGCTCATTGCGATGGTCATGGTGCTCGAGCAGATCATGCACCGCACAGAGCACGCGCTGCAAAAGTATCCGAAGTACCACGAGATGCTCACGAAAATCTATCGAGAACTCATGATTCTCGGGCTGCTCGGTCTCGGCATCAAGTTTGTCAAGGAGCTCGGCGTCGTCGACGGCTATGGGAAAAACCTCATGGCCTTTCAAGTGGCCGATTTAATTGTCTTTATATCGGCCTTCGCACTCATTATACAGGCCATCGGTGTCTTCTCCATGATGCGCGCCAAGAACAAGCAAATGGACCGCGACGAACTCGTGAGCTCCCCGGATCTGATTGAGCTCGTCAAGCGCCACCAAGCCATCTTGCGTCAACAGGGCTTTCTGCGTCGTCTGTGGCCGTGGACCAGCGCGCCGGCGGTCGGTGCCGCCGGTGCCAAGGGCAGTAAGCTCACGTTCTCTACGGCGCGGTACGATGAGATGGTCACGACGCGCACGCTCCGTCATTTCTTCCTGCGAAAGCACGGTCTTCCCGAGCTCTTCCCGTTCTCCAAGTATCTCCGCCAAGCCCAAGACCACCAGATCACGCACATGATTGACATTGAAATGTCCATGTGGATCCTGCTGATCGCCATCACGTGGGGGCTCGACGAATCGACCCAGCTGGTCGAGGGGCTCACTAAAGAGATCGAACGCTACGCGCTCGTGGCGATGTTCCTCGTGTTCGCCTGGGCGTTGGCGCTGCTCCACTTGATCGTCGCGTGGTATCTGAGGAGTGCCGTCAAGAGCATTCTCGCCGCTGCTGGGTACCACTCGCACGCTGACATGCTCCAGATTTTGCAAATGGTCGCGGACGAAGAGACCCGCAACCTGGAAACCCAGAAACCCGACCAAGCGCTCTCGATGATGCACGTGGTGCAGGAACGTCATGAGTCTAAAGAACACAACAAGCACGGCGGAGGAGGCCACGGCGGAGGAGGCCACGGAGAAGGCCACGGAGGAGGAGGCCACGGAGGAGGAGACCATGGAGGAGGAGGCCACGGCGGAGGAGGTCATGGTGGTGGCCACGATGAAGGTGACCATGGTGGTGGCCACGGTGGCCACGACGAAGGCAACTGCTTGTCCCACGACACCGGCTTCCAGGTCGTCGCCATGTTTGCACGCGGCATGTGCGGCAAGAAGCACCACGGCCACGAAGACGATGACGACGACTGCGTCGACCCGACACTGCCGAAGGTCCAAATCCGCTTTTTCAACCGGCTCGCCATGCACTTTGTGGTCAAGTTCCTCATCATGCTCAACGGCTTCTACTTTGCCTTCATGTGCATGGCCATCCTGTACGAGATGGGCGAGATCTCGACTGTCTTTGGTGTGCTGGCCGCGATCATGGTGCCGACGCCGCTGCTCATCAACATGCTCGTGTTCCAGCCCCGCATCTGCCGCAACTTTGTGCTGGTCTCGTGCATCTTTAAGGTCGACGTCGCCACGCTGAGTGAGGTGATTACGCACTTTAGCGAGAGCGTGGAACTCCGTGCGGATTTCGTCATGTGTCTCAAGCAAAGCATGCACGATAACCACCAGACTGTCGAGGAGCTGCACGCTGAGTTCCTGGCTCGGGATCCGGCACGTACTGGGTACATTGAGTTGGAAGAGATGCGCCAAGTGCTGCGTGCGTTTGGCTGCCAGATCTCGTTCTTCCGGTTCAACGGCATCGCCAAGCTCTTGTTCCGGCTCAAGGGAACCATGGCCGAGTACGTGCAGATCGAACGGCTGCTAACACTGGCGGAAGAAGAAGACAGACGAACCCAGGCTGCCGGCCATGGCGAAGCGAGGTCGACGAGGTACATGAACTCAATCATGATCGAGGAGACTGAGGTCCACAAGCACAGCCGGTTCTCTGTGGCGTCGGCCCGGATGAGCGAAGACGTTGTCATGCTGGAGAGCTTTGACCACACAATGAAGAAGACGACACCGCAGGGCCACCACAGCCACCAGCCGCCGTCGCAGGAACACGTCGTGCAAGTCACGGGACGCTTTGGCCTCCCACACTTTCCTGCACAGCCGCCGTCATTGCCACCGACCATGGAGAATGAGGATCAACAGTCGCCCGTGACAACCGGTCGCAACGGCGGTAACGGAGGACCCGACAGCGTCAAGGGCGGCCATCGTTACCACCCTGCATAGGCAAGAATGAGGAAATGTAGAAGTATTTATGATACCCTGCACAAAGCTTAGAGCGGAGCGAATCGAGAGCTCCGTAACCACCATAAGAATTGCATACACATGATCTTACGTTGTTTAGTTTGTTCCGTTGTTTAGTAACTAAACTTCAGTTCGACTCGGGGGTTGTATTGTCGGCTCATGGGACACGGACAATGCTCCGACGAGATGGCTGGGTCAAGTGGTGCGGATCGCGAGCTGGCTGATTGCAGAGAGAAACAGGATCCTTGAAGAACGCACACGCGAGCCAAAGAGTTGCCAGTCCATGACCACGGGTTGGTTTGGTAGCCGACACGCAGGATCAATCCCAGAAGAGCGTCACTGACGTCACTGACGGCGTCTGTTCAAAGTCTGCAGCTGAATCGGAGTAGATAACTACAGACAACGCGAGTACACGTTGGCAACTTTAGGAGTTCCAGCTCCCACAATTGTGTGCCCCACGGTTGCGTTGGTAGTGGTTGGCGTGGTGATGCCACGACAGTCTATTCGGTTTTTCTTCCTGCATTAACAGCATCACTGATATGCGACCTTTTATGTGCAAGTCGGAGCTGTTGACGTGAATGACGGCAACGGGTGCTTATGACTCATAATATGAGGGTGGGCAGAAACGAGCACGACGTCATCAGAGCTGTCTCCTCTAACACTCTCTGATATTGGAGCGCGATTACTGTAGTTGCAAGGCAGGGGCGCTACTTGTCTTTGTCGATGTCTTGGTGGCAAGATGAGAAACTGAGAAACCTGTGGCAAAAAGATGGTGACGCTGAGACGCAGGACGTGCGCGATCTCTTTCATCAACACGTGTGCAGATAAGAGCTTGCACATGTGGAGGGGTCACTGCAGAAGTTGGAGCGCCGCAGCCGCTCGCTGATGCCCACAAGATACACCTCTCCTTATACCGGATGTACTGTAGTGTTTCACCTGGTGTAGGTGCGAGTAACGCCCGCCTCCACCTCCATGTTGAAGCTGGCTTCCAATTAGCGCGCGATCCACACGCTGTCGTCGACTGCGGTCACAGTCTACAGTTAACGTTACAACATACTTATAAACATATTACTCTGTGATGGCAATCAACGAATCGCTGTTGGTGATCCCGTTTAACAAATACTGTTCATACAAAGACCCTTGTGACCGAGTTACAGGCATTTTGACACTCGATACAGTCAGAGGCATCCATCCTTGGAAGGACTCACGACAAACTGCATAGTCGTTCTGGTGCACTGAATCCGTTCGCTCGACGGTGGATTTTGTGTTGTTACGTTGGTATTTACAGCACACTGGTGCTTTCCTCTGACGTACAGATGCCAGGGCAGTCGTTCCACCGACAGTCGAAAAACACGCAGCCAGATTTATTTTACCGTACTGTTATTACTAGTGGAGTACCTTGTGGAGATTTCAAAGAATCCACCATCCACAGCCTGAGCGCAACCCTTGGAAAGCAATTCCCTCTTGTAACTGTTTGACATACTGTTTGACATGTGATAAGATTTTGACCCATTGATGAACTGAGGCTACAAATTCCCCGATCAAATCGTTGAACTGACCGTTTGCGCTAAGGCTTGGGAATTCAGGAAGGATTAAAATCTCATCACAGACATAGCCAGGACAAGTTCACGTAAAATGAGTTCCCATTCAGCAAACAATAGTGTGAAAAAGAGCCAATGTACTTATATAATATATAGCGGGTAGTCTCACCTACCGCTCGCCAAGAAGCCGGGTCTTGTGACGCGCAGCTCCTTTTGCATTCCTTGACCTGTCCACTTCTTCTTCTCGATAGAAGCTGGACAAGCCTAAAAAATCCAGGGCCCCAGTACCCGCTGTGTGTACTTGTGCACTTCACGATTTGGCCTCGCCATCGTCATTACCGTCGACTGATCCGCTCGTCCTGCGTGCACGATGGGCGAGGGCGGAGAGTCGTCGTCCTACTTTCGCGTGGGCGACAACATTGAGCTATGGCGCGTCGTCGTCTTCCTCAGCGTTCTTATTGCGATGGTCGTGGTGCTCGAGCAGATCATGCACAAGACCGAGCACGCGCTGCAAAAGTACCCAAAATACCACGAGATGCTCACGAAAATCTATCGAGAACTCATGATTCTCGGGCTGCTCGGTCTCGGTATCAAGTTTGTCAAGGAGACGGGCGTCGCCGACGGCAAAGGGAAGAATCTAAAAGCGTTTGAGGTCGCCGATTTGATTGTGTTTATCTCGGCGTTCGCGTTGATTATCCAAGCGATCGGCGTCTTCTCCATGATGCGTGCCAAGAACAAGCAGATGGACCGCGACGAGCTCGTGAGCTCACCAGATCTGATTGAACTCGTCAAGCGCCACCAGATAATACTGCGCCAACGGACCTTCTTGTCGCGAGCATGGCCGTGGGCCAACGGCGGAATCAAGATGACATTTTCCACAGCGCGGTACGAAGAGATGGTCACGATGCGCACGCTCCGTCATTTCTTCCTGCGCAAGTACGGTCTCCCCGAGCTGTTCCCGTTCACCAAGTATCTTCGCCAAGCGCAGGACAACCAGATCACGCACATGATCGACATTGAAATTTCCATGTGGATTCTATTGATTCTCATCACGTGGGCACTCGACGTGTCGACGCACTTGCTGACAGACGTCGACGATTCCGCCGACGATTCGGTCGAAGGCGTCGAGGATATGGCCGAACGCCACGCTCTCGCGGCTATGTTTCTCGCGTTCGCAGTCGCACTGACGATGTTGCACTTCGTGGTCGCATGGTATCTGAGGGTTGCTGTCAAGAGCATTCTCGCGGCAGTGGGGTACCACTCGGTCGCCGATATGCTAACGGTACTGCAAAAGGTCGCGAGTGAAGAGACCTACAATTTGGAGGCGCAAAAGCCTGACTTGGCACTCGAGATGATGCATCGCGCACAGGAGCGCCACGAGTCGAGAGAACACGACAAGTACAGTCACGGTGGAGAAGGCCATGGAGGCGATGGCGGCCACGGTGGCGGCCATGGCGGAGGCAACTGTCTCTCGCACGACACAGGCTTCCAGGTCATCGCCATGTGCGCGAGTGGGATGTGCGGCAAGAAGCACCACGGTCATGAAGACGAGGACAAGGACGAAGACCATCACCACCTTACGCAAAGGTCAGCCCCATTGCCGCCGTTGCCCCAAGTCAAGCTCCGCTTTTTTAACCGGCTCGCCATGCACTTTGTGGTCAAGTTCTTGATCATGCTCAACGGCTTCTACTTTGCCTTCATGTGCCAAGCGATCCTGTACGAGATGGGCGAAGTATACGAGATCTTTGGCGCGTGGGCGGCCATCATGGTGCCGACACCACTGCTGATCAACATGTTTCTCTTCCAGCCGAACATCTGCCAAAACTTCGTGCTGGTCTCGTGTATCTTCAAGGTCGACGTGGCGACGCTGAGTGAGGTGATTACGCATTTCAGCGACAGCGTCCGACTGCGGGCAGATTTCGTGTCGCTGCTCAAGGAGAACATGCGGGAGCATCACCTAACTATCGCCGAGCTCCACGAGGCCTTTCTCGCCAGAGACATCGGTAACACGGGCTTGATTGAGTTGGAGCAACTACGCCACGTGCTGCGCGCGTTTGGCTGCCAGATATCATTCTTCCGGTTCAACGACTTGGCCAAGCTGCTTTTCCGACTCCAAGGAACGATGGCCGACTACCTGCAAATCGAGCGGCTACTGACGCTTGCCGAGGAATCCGACGCTCGTGAAACCGAAGCTGGAGGTCACATCTCGAACAGAACGGGACGGTACGTGCACTTGGTCATGACAGAGGAAACGTCGACCCGATTGCGTGAGAAGATTTCGGTGGCATCATCTTGCTTCAGCGAAGACATTGTGATCCTCGAGAGTAATCGACGCAACAGCCTCAAGACGGGATTCTACTATCACAACTCGCCGACGCAAGAACGCACGACGGTCTTCGCAGGAGGACGCTTTGGGCTGCCTCGTTTCAGCGCAACGAGTGTGCCACCACCGCCGCAGGCGGAAATGACGAACCAGCCGCCACCCCCGCCTGGCCAGCAATGGTGCTGATGCGATTCCAGGGTAGAGGCGGCCATACCTGCAACCCCATTTGATAGCTTGGGACACAATAGAATTATTTATCCGACTCTTGATAAATTAGTGCAAACGCAAGAAGCGAATTCTGCATTTCCACATGAACGCAAAAATGCCTGTGTCTGGACAGGAATGCGTATGTACTGGTGCAGCAGGCGGCGATCCGTGGCGCGAGTGTACACTGTACTTGTGAGTCTCAATGCGGCTTCCACCGATCGCGTTCTTCCATACAAGGTTGAGAAGTACTAGTATCAGTTTCCTCCTCCAGTAGCATGATCTGCCTCGCGGATCTCCCCGCAGAGAACGTTCCCGGTCTCACTTTGTGTTGCGTCTGGATTGTCACCCGGTAAGTCCCCAATACAACGTTCAATATCAACAGGCCTCCTTCAGGATATGCTACTCGACGCCATAGGCAAAAACATGTTGTTGATAGCGTGGTTCATCTACGGGCGGCACACGACACCCCTCAACGAGTACGGATGCGGCGGTTTAGAGGATCTGCGCGTGTCATCTCGTGTGGCGACTCTGTAACCGAAGAGACAACGAGCTCATGTGCCGTGCTTGGCTCGGCCCAGTAGGAGAACTATCGCCAGCATCATCATGGTGGGGTTCTGCCTCCACCGCCGAGGCGATATAAACAGTTTAAGTCAGATAGTTCGAACATCCCATTTCTGTATACATAAGCTGTGGAACTCTTTCTCATTCCGCCTCTAATCATCGAAAGCATTTCTAGCATAAATACTTTTCTACATCTCCCTCTTTTTACACTGGGTGGTATGGGAGGTCGCCTTTGGTGCTGTTGGGCGTACGCGCGGACGACGTTCGGTCGATCGTCTCTGTCGTAGGCTGTGCTGAAAGGTGCTGGGCGCTGAAGCGAGGCAGCCCGAAGCGGCCTGTGAAGGACACAGTGTGTTCCGCCGACACTACAGTACGAGAAGTGGACATCATCGACCTCTTGCTAGAGGGGCTCTCGAGCATGACGACGTCGCTTGTGCGAAGTGATGACGACGTGGAAAACCGTTCGCGCCGCTGGACCTCGGTCTCTTCGGTCATGATCGTGTGCAAATACCTCATCGACGTGGGATCTGGTCTGTGGCCGCCAGCCTGGGTACGCCGCGTGTCTTCTTCTTCCGCCAGTGTTAGCAGCCGTTCAATCTGCACGTACTCAGCCATGGTTCCCCTCAGCCGGAACAGGAGCTTGGCGATGCCGTTGAACCGGAAGAACGAGATCTGGCAGCCAAACGCACGCAGCACCTGACGCAATTCCTCGAGCTCAATGTACCCCGTGCCTGCTGGATCCCGCAGCAAGAACTCTTCGTGAAGTTCGGCGACAGTCAGGTGGTTGTCGCGCAAGCTCTGCTTCAGACACATGATGAAATCCGCGCGTAGCTCGACGCTCTCACTGAAATGCGTAATCACTTCACTCAGCGTCGCCACATCGACCTTGAAGATACACGACACCAGCACAAAGTTGCGGCAGATGCGGGGCTGGAAGATGAACATGTTGATGAGCAGCGGCAGCGGCACTGTGATGGCCGCCAGCACACCGAACAGCGTGTAGACTTCGCCCATCTCGTACAGGATCGCTTGGCACATGAAGGCAAAGTAGAAGCCGTTGAGCATGATGAGGAACTTGACGACGAAGTGCATGGCGAGCCGGTTGAAGAATCGAATCTTGACTTTCGGGAGCGACGGGTCGACGCAGTCGTCGTCGTCGTCTTCGTGGCCGTGGTGCTTCTTGCCGCACATGCCACGCGCAAACATGGCGACGACCTGGAAGCCGGTGTCGTGGGACAAGCAGTTGCCTTCGCCATGGCCGTCGCCGTGGCCCCCTCCTTTGTGTCCGCCATCACCTCCATGACCCCCTTCTTTGACGTGGCCGTGCTTGCTGTGTTCCTTCGACTCGTGGCGTTCCTGCACGTGCTGCATCATCTCGAGTGCCTCATCGGGCTTCTGCGTGTCCAAATTGTGCGACTCTTCACTCGCGACCTTTTTCAAGATGCGGAGCATGTCCGCTTGCGACGTGTACCCGGCGGCCGCGAGAATGCTCTTGACCGAACTCTTGAGATACCACGACACAATCAAGTGCAGCAGTGTCAGCAACCAGGCAAACACGCGAAACATGACCACCAGCGCGTGGCGTTCGATCATGTCCTCGATGTACTCGAGCAGCACGGTCGATTCGTCGAGCGCCCACGTGATGGCGATCAGCAGAATCCACATGGACATTTCAATGTCAATCATGTGCGTGATCTGGTGGTCCTGCGACTGGCGTAGGTAGTTGGAAAACGGGAACAGCTCGGGGAGACCGTGCTTGCGGAGAAAGAAATGACGGAGCGTGCGCGTTGTGACCATCTCTTCGTACCGCGCCGTCGTGAACCGCACTTTCTTGCCCGCGGCGCCGGCCGCGCCAACGGCCGGTGCACTCGTCCACGGCCACAGGCGCCGCAGCCAACTCTGCTGGCGCTGGATCATCTGGTGGCGCTTGACGAGCGCAATCAGATCCGGGGAGCTCACGAGTTCGTCGCGGTCCATCTGCTTGTTCTTGGAGCGCATCATGGAGAAGACGCCGATCGCTTGGATAATCAACGCGAACGCCGAGATAAACACAATCAAATCGGCGACCTCAAACGCTTTTAGATTCTTCCCTTTGCCGTCGACGGCACCCGTCTCCTTGACAAACTTGATACCGAGACCGAGCAGCCCGAGAATCATGAGTTCTCGATAGATTTTCGTGAGCATCTCGTGGTATTTTGGGTACTTTTGCAGCGCGTGCTCTGTGCGGTGCATGATCTGCTCGAGCACCATGACCATCGCAATGAGCATGCAGAGGTAGACGACGACGCGCCATAGCTCAATGTTGTCGCCCACGCGAAAGTAGGACGACGATTCGCCTTCGGCCCCGGGCATGGCTGTCTCGGGTTGATGAAGGTGGATGGGATGGAACTGTCAATGGCGTCCGCACTCAGGAACAGCCACGACGTCCTTGGGGTTCATCACGGCAGGACGGCAAGCAGCCAAAGTGGACGAGTCAAGTAGTCGTGACAGATGGCCGTACTAACGCCGTTTACGGCCGCATTGTTTGTCATTTTTCTACTGTATTGCGCTGGCTCCTTGACATGCAGAAAAGAGACTCAGGTGAGACTTTCCGTTAATGTCCTATATGAGTATGCTATTGTATCTCTTGGCGCTGTATATATTGATTTAGTGAGATCCAGTGTCTGGCTCACAGAAAAAGAATCAATTACTCGGAAGCCTGTCTTCAAATCCTTTTTCGATCCGGTTGTTTACAGTACTGTGCTTCCAATCGGACGATAGTAATACACTACAGAATCTTCTAGTTTGTTAAAGGCAAACGGATCATTCTCGTTTATCAAGCATTCTCATTTTGAGGTTATTACGAAATCGACTTCAGTGTTACTATTAGTAGATTTTGAGAATGCCAAGTTCGCCAGTTGAGTGAGAGTTTTACACCTGTCCAACCTGCTACGGTTCCTGTCCACCCTACTGAACTTGTGAACAGTGAATCGTGAATTGGACTGTCAGCAGAAGCACGCAAATGTTCAGCGCCCCGTTTTGGTTCATGGGAATGCTAGGCTGCCTTGTGGGTGAGTTGCTGGGGTGTACCGTCCAGTTCTACCTTGCTTGAGGCAGCCATCATAAACTGTGGTGGCTGCCTCAAGCACAGTAGAACCCGACTGTCGGGAGTGAATCGCAGCTGTGACGGTGCAACCAACTTTTACCTGCAATACAGTGCTTCAATTGCTGGAGACGCCGTCTCATCGAACTTCGGTGCCTACCCGAAGGTTTATCTGGTTCTAAGTACTGCAGCACGACGTGCACAATAGCGAATCATCTAAATGTCCAAAGTTCGATGAGGGTGTATTAATAGTGTAGTTAATCGCATTGGTAGCCTGCCACTAGGCTGCCAGGACTCCAGGCCCAGGACACCTCCTCAAATGCCCGGAAGGTTGTTGAGTCGCACTAGGGGAAAGCGCGAATCATGGCCTATCCGTGTATTGTATTACATGTAAAATCGATTGGTCCGTCATTGAGATTTGATTACAGATGTATCCAACAAAATTTGCATGAATTAACTATCGTTATTTTAAAAAAATATCAT
>JAADVZ010000732.1:0-16214 GCA_023335925.1 Pythium phragmitis | reverse complement strand
CGCTCAACGTCTGTGCAGCCAACCGCTTGGCTCGCACTTCCAAGACAGTGGGAAGGGGAGGGGCAACGGCAACGGCAACGGCGCCAGCCATAATGTTACCACTCTGCTCAGCGTGATTCTCCCGCTTGGTGTCATCACACGAGACCCGAGTCGCTCCTTGCACTGCTGCCTCGGCAGCAGCGGCAACATTCGCCACCACCTGCTCCCGACTCCTCTTCAGTCCGGCGTCAAACTCTTCTGGTGTGATCGTCAGTAGCTCGCCATTCACTTGCTCGAGAAACGCCACGCTCGACACGAGGTGCGTGAAAAAGTATCCCGGCTCCGACACCAGACGGCTGGGGCGGCGGTACTCGAGAATAAACTCGACCGTGCGCTTCAGTCGCGGCGGATTCGCGTGGAGCAAAACGTAAATGAGCGCGGGCAAGAACTCGTCGGCCGACGGGAATTTGCCACTGTCATCAAGACGCGAGAGCAGCGACGTGAGCCCCTGGCACACGCGCAGCACGCAATCCACTTGGCGCCGCGGCGACAGGAACCGCGAGAGCATGGCGAGCTGTTCAATGAGGCTCGTCCACTCGCGCTCCATCTCTTCATTCGCAGGCGTCGGCAGATCGAGATGCCGAAACGTCACAAACGTGCGGAGCGAAGTCAGACGATCGCGTAGCTGCTCGTCCTCTTGTTCGGTTCTGGGCGACGGTGTCAGTGCCTTGGGGTGGAGCTTCTCCAGAAGAAACGCCTCCACCACTTCATGCAAGAGCTGCTCATCGTCGTCTTCCAAACTCAGTATCTCGACTCCGGCGGCCTGGAACAGCGCCGCTCCCGTACGCTGCAGCTGCCGCACGAGCCGGTCAATGAACGACTGCACGCGGCCGCCCGGTCTATCGGGTAGTGCACGGTGCTTCATCATTGCCGCTAAGTCCCAGTGCTCAAATGTGCGCACGAACGTCTGAATCTGGTACACAATCTCCGCCGCGAGCGGATGTCGGAGGAGTGTGAGCAACTCCTGGAACGCCAGTAGGAACAGCGACTCCTTGTCGCTCGCTGTCAGCCGCTTCCGCTGCAGTGGCGAGAAGTGTCCGTCCACGACATGGACGCGTCGCCAGTGTTCGAGTTCGCTCCGGTGAGTGCGTAGCTCCTCAACAATTGTCACCGGAGTGAGCTGCTCGGTTTGGTTGTTGTTGTCGATATGACTATCGTCCGAGAGATCCGTCCGCGAGAGCACGTCGTGCGGGAGGATCTTGCCCTTGAGCTGCTCGATTGTGGCCAGCAGCGACTGCATCTCCACTGCGATCTGCTCGATCGCCGCCTTGCAGTGCGGTGGCACTTGACCGGTCACAGTGCTCGCTGTCCACTGGGTTCTGGAGGCGTTCTCGTGGGTCGCGGGGCGGTCGCCGTCAACCCACGACGTGCGCGTGGCGCGTGCGGCCCGCAGCAGTTCCTGTCGGCGCTGCTCCGACAGAATGAACGACGGTGGTAGCACTTCATTGTCGCCCTCTGTCTCCTCTTGATCCGCCGCCGCAAGCGCCGTCGCTTCGCGCGCATTCTCCCCGGCGCTTTGGTTGTCCAGTGTGCTGCTCCGCACATCGAGCGCCGCGAAGAAACCCATGGATCGACTCGTCGCAGACTGGAGAACACTCGTAGAGCCACCACTGCGCGCGTCGGCGACCGGATCGGGCGTCAACGCACTCGCAGCGCGCGTCCAAAACATGGCGGCGCGCGCAGATATTTCTGTGATCCCCTGGGAGAGAACGAGCAGATGCAGTGCTTCTGATTGGTCGAAATGGTAGCTCATATTCATCTGAATTCTACCCAATAGTAGTTAAGTGTATCCATTCAACCCCCCTCCCTTGCCGTTTCATGGTACTCTTGCGCATGCCGAAGCGATTCTCACGCCCGATCCGTCACGACCCCCACTGACAAGCTCACCAGTCAAAACCTACCAGTGGTGACAATTCTTCCGCTGAACAAGAAGCGTCCACTCGCCGTCGCCACTCCACCATTTCTGATTCCACGTGATGGGAATAAGCAGCACTGCTTTTGCCTTCCAAACCAGAGTCTTGCGACTGTAAACAAACTCCCCGTCGTCTTGTTTCCCCCAATGATCCTGACAGCAAGCCTCTCGTTCTCCATGTCTCCGCTTTCACATTTCCCAAGAGAGTAGGGCGACCATGCGCTTCCGCAGTCTCCAGAACCGACGCGTGTCCGCCCGCACCAGCGACGCAGTCTCTCCGGCTCGCCTATCGACGCCACGGCCACCGCCACCACGCACGGCACAATGGCGGTCGCTATGGGGCCGTGTCTACGCTCGCTGGGCAGCGGCACCGCCACCGCCACGACCGCCGTTCTCTCCGACCGAATCTCCTCGTAGCACCGCAGACTCCAAGCAGGAAATGCCGCCGCAGCCAGCACCACAAGGGCCCCTGCTTTCCTCCCACGCCAGATTCCGCGCGTATCTCCAGCGCCGACGAGGCGAGCTGTGGTTCCTCACCAAGCGTCGCCGTGACGCCGATCTCCATGTCCCAGGCGAGGCCGAAGAAGTCGAAGTCCCGCCTCCACCGGTGATCCGCACACACAGCTCTGGCCACACGTCCACTTTGCGCCCACTCCAGTCGCTGCTCAGTATCACCGTCGAGGACCACCACAGCTCGTCGTTTAGTGAGCTGGAGATCGGCATGTCGAGCTACAGCGACAGCTCCGGCGAACTCGAGGATGACGAAGAAGAAAGCGAACCCGAACCTGCTAGTGACAGAGACGACGGCAGCAGCACCAGCGACACTGACACAACGAGAGACTCGTATGCGACGGCCATGTCGGACAGCGATCTGTTTCTCCGACGGTACTCGTCGTGGTGCTCGATTGACGACGAGCAGACAGCGACTGCGCGAGCCAGCAGTGCAGACCACGACGACGATCCCCATGCAGATGATGCGGATGATGAAGGAGACGAAGAACTCGGCAGTCGCTCACCGACGCTAGAGCAGCTGTACGGAGTGCGGTACGTCGAGAACGGCAGCTCGCCCACGTCTGGCACTGGCATCTGGGTGTAACACTCGAAGCCGTTTCCACTCTCGCGCAAGATTATTGCGTAGTCTCTCTCGTAAGAAGATTTCGTTTGCTTGTAGTTTTCTTGCTTGGACGTCAGTTTTGCGGGTCGGGGACGAGGCGCTTCTAGGTTCTACTTCTGTTGGCCGCAGTCTCGCTCGATATCCTCGGGCTTCGCTAGCACTCTCACCTTCTCGCTCGGTATCCTCAGGCTACACTCGCACGCCCACCGTCCCCACTGTTCTCTGCATTTTCGAACTCTCGCCATGGCGTTCCCGTCATCGCTCCGCGGTCGTGGACACAGCGACCAACACCGTGGCCACGCTGGCGCAGCCACGGGACTCGAGTTGCCACGCGCCCTCTCGAACAAGCATCCGTTTCCTGTTGGTGACGAGCGCGTCGAGATGGTTGGCTTCGTCCATGCTCTCACTGCCTGTGACGCCCCGCTGTTGAGTGAGTTCCTGCGGCAGCTGGACAGCGATGGCGATCTCGTGCTCGCCAAAATGCGGCAGATCCTCGCATTCCCAGTTGAAATCGACCGCGAGCGCACGTAGCAAGACATTGCGTTGCCGTTGCTCCAGGTCGTGGCGACGCGTGCATTCCTCGGGTCGATCCACACGGCGGCCGTCAAGAAGGTGCTGCGACTGCTTGTTGGCCAGCCTGCGTTCATCCGCCGTGTGCGCGACTGTATCGATAGCCACAGTGCCGCGCTCGACGCGGCCGAGCTGTTGGTGCCGAGCGTGGCTAGTGTGGCGTCCGTGCTCAGCGCAATGGTCCACAAACTGCCGGACTCTGCAGCGGACGATGGAGTCTACAGACTGATCCAGCGTATCACCGACTGGGTGCGAGAAAGCGATCGTAAAGACTCGCTCGAGCCTGCGCTTACGGTATTGGGGACGGCGCTAGAGGTCTGCGTGGAGATTGTGCCAGCGCGTCGTGACCAGAGGATGAGTCAAACGATGAGCGACTTCTTGCAAAGCTCACGCTCACCGTCTTGTCCATACTGGAACTGAGAGACGAACACGAGGCGATCGCATTCACGCGTGGCCCACGCCACGACAATGACCACGCCGACTTTCGCCGTGTCCGGATTCTCCGTACCGAGCACGAGATGCTGTGCCTCGAGCCGCCGCACTTGCCCACGAGACCACGTACGCACGCACCAATGGACAAACACCTCGACTATCACTTCCGACTGCTTCGCGAAGATTCGCTGGCTCAAGTGCGACGCGGGCTGCAGTGTTGTCGCCTTGATGACGTCTCCCACGGCGTTTCTCGACTGGGTGGAGACGTACAAACCCCAAGTGTTTGCAGAGATTGTCGGATCGGAAGACGCGCACGAGTGGATGTGGTGGCTTGGCCAAACATCAGACGCTGCGACCCAACGCCAACGTTGGAATCAATGAAGAAACGGAGCGTCTCGGCTGTTGACTTCAGGCCTGTGGGCCTACCCACCGTCCAAACGTACCCAGCTGATTACGACGTGGGAGAAAGAGTGGAAGCGCTCGACACATGAGAAGTTACGGCTTCAGTTCGCAACGTACAAACATGCGCCGCCGAAACGGAGACTGTGAACCAGACCAGCACACTGCGCATACTGAAATCAAGTCACGTCGTGGGCATCACGACCTCGGGCTGTGCGATCCACCAGGCGTTGCTTCGCGCGTTGGCACCGAAAATCGTCGTGTGTGAAGAAGCCGGCGAAGTGCTTGAGGCCCACTTGCTCGCGTGCCTGACCGACGCGACGCAGCAGCTCATCCAGATTGGCGATAACCTGCAAATGCGACCCATCGTCAACGAGTACACGCTGAGCCACGCGTCTTCATCGAGCCCACACCACTCGCTGGACGTCTCGCTCTTTGAACGGCTCGTGGAAGCGAGACGGGGCCTTCCTGGATCACTCGTGACGCTGCATGTGCAGCGCCGCATGCGACCCGAGATCTGTGACTTGATCCGCCACACACTGTACCCGCAGTTAGTCTAGGTCCCAACGTACTCGCGTACCCAACAACCACGCGTGGCTTTGCTCACAACCTGTGGTTCTTGGACCACGACGAGCGCGAAGACTCGTCTGTTGGTGGTGGGGCACTATTTTCGACGTCGCACACGAACGCCTTCGAGGCAGAGCTTGTCGTTGACCTTGTCGCGTATCTTGTGAAGTAGGGGCACGGCGCGAACGAGATCACGGTGCTCACTCCGTACGCGGGCCAGGTCACAGAGATCCACCGTCAGCTTCAGGCCAAGCGTCTCCAGTGTACAGTCGAAGACCAAGCGACTGCGGAAGACGACGAAGAGACCAAGGACAATGACGCAGTCGCGTCCACCACCAAGACCCTTCACGACTGTGTGCGGCTCTCGACCGTCGACAACTTCCAGGGCAACGAGTCCCAGATCGTACTGATCTCGACCGTGCGCAGCAACGCGCGTGGCGCGACTGGCTTTCTCCAGACGTTCAATCGCATCAACGTCTTGCTCTCGCGGGCCAAGAGCTGCACGATTCTCCTTGGCTCAGCGTCGACTATGCGTCGCAGTATCAAAGCGAGCATGCTGAACCGCGTGCTCGATCTGCTGGAAGAAAAGGGCGCGATTGGACTCACGCTCGCGCTGCAGTGCCAGCGGCACGCCACGATCACGGAGATTGCGTCGGCGTCGAAGATCCGCGAGCGATCACCGGACGGCGGCTGCTGCATGCCGTGCGACGAGCAGCTACGCTGTGGGCATAAGTGTCCGCGTCGTGCCACGCCGACGACCCACGCCATGTCACCACACAATGCCGAGCTGTGATGACTTATCTTCTCCCATGCGGCCACGTGCATCGAAATATCCCCTGTGCCGACGTCCACGCTGGTGGTGGCGTGCCTGTGTGTCGCGCCGTCGTATCCGTGCGGCTTCCATTCTGTGGGGACATTTGTGAGATGGCGTGCGCACAGGCACGCGCACTGGAACGCGCTGAAGCAAAGAGTAACTGGGAGACGATGTGGCGCGTGAACGTTGCCTGTGAGGTGCGATGCGGCGTGCCACTGACCGAGTCGTGCGCCCACGAATGCGAATTGCCGTGTGGCAAGTGTCTCGAGCGTATATTCCCGACGTTTGGTGACTGGCGCTCGGCAAAGAATCCGATCGAAATGGTCAACGAGTCTCGCCGCCACCGCCACACAATGATTTTTGTGTGCAGCCCGTGCACGCAGCAGCAGCGGTGGCATGCGTTAGAAAGTGACAACGGCAGTGACAGCGACGTCGTTGACTCCTCTGACGACGAGTTGGCGACCGATGACGCGGTGGCGATGGATGAGCACGAGAAGGAGATCTCGTCGCCATCGTCCTGGCGTTCACTCTTTGACGTCGTGGCGCCGCCCAGCCCACCGATAATTCATATGGGTGCTGTACGCGGATTCGTCTACGACACAGAGGAGCCGCTAGAGGAGTCGTCATCCGAGGAGCTACAGGAGGAGCCGCTAGAGGTGCCATCGTCCTGACGCGTCGACGACGACGCGGACGACCCGCCCCGACTGGACGGTGCGTGGTGGCGGCGGCATCGCTTGTCGTCGTGGGACTCGATTGATGAGGACGAGTTCACGACTACGAGATCCCGACGGCGAGAGCCGCAGAAAGCGCGTCGATCGAGCAGCCCAACCTTCCCATCAGCCACGGCAACACCAACCCTGGCACTGCGATTTGGACAGCTACGAGTATTGATTTTAGGTAGATCTTTCATTGGAGAACCTTCGCGCAACAGTCGTGGGCCAAACAACTGCTTTTTGGTTGATATTTCAATTCCACAACCCATGAATATAATATTTACATATATGGCCCTGCTTGCGTTTTGAGCCACTGGTAGAGTCACAGACAGAAGCAACTGACCGTCGTCGCCATGTTCTCGCTCGTGCGTGCCGCCGCCGCGCGCTCCACGGCGCTGGCCGCCAAGGCCTCGCTCACTCCTTTTACTCCCGCGGTTGCTTCGTCGTCGCGTCTGCTCGTCGCGTCGCGCGCCGTGTCGTACGTGGCGCCGCCGCCCGTGGACAAGTCGACGACGCTGCGCTTTGGGATCACCGAGGAGCTCTTCGCGGCGGCCTCGGGCTCGGCCGATCCGGCCGCGCTCGCGCAGCTCAAGGCCGTGCTCTCGCTTTCGAACGCGTCGCAGCGTGAGCTGAACCAGGCGCAGATCCAACGCGCCATTGAAACGTTCCAGCGGTTCCCCGGTGACACGGGCTCGAGCGAAGTGCAGATCGCTGTGCTCACGCAAAAGATCGTGCGCTGCACGGACCACGCGCGCGGCCACAAGAAGGACCACCACTCGCGACGAGGACTCATCGCCATGGTCGAGAAGAGACGGAAGCTGCTCAAGTACTTGCGCCGCAAGGACCTGACCAAGTACCGCGCCGTCGTCAGCGCGCTCGGTCTGCGCTTCACGTAATTGCGGATCCGCGTACACAGCAGACAGGAGAATAAGAAGCTCAATGAAGAAGGCGCCAGCTTTGAAGGGGAATAGAGTCATGGGGCTGTTTTTTGGCTGGAGACTTGACTGTAATAGACCCAATGTCCGCCTCTAGTTTTCTCACTCCTTGTCGTCGTCGTCCTCCTCTTCACTCTCTGCGTCTTCTTCTTCTTCTTCTTCTTGGTCGCCTGCCGGGCCTTGTGGCAATGCGTCGCCGATCGCGCTCTCGGCGAGCAGCGACAGAATGTCGACACACTCGGCAAACGTGATGGCCGTGGCGGGCGTCGCGCCGATCTCGTCAAGAAATGCGAGGATCTGGTCCGTCTCGACGCCAAGGCCGACCGCCTCAAACATGTGCGGCAGTGACTCGCACTGAATCGTGCCATCGCGGTGTTCAATGCTTTGGAACTCGTGCTGCAAGAACCGCATAGTCGGCTCGTCGAAGACCACAGACGCACCACCGGTCTCTCCAGCCTCGGGGGCGTCGCCTGCGTGGTCGCCGTTCCCTGGTTCCCCACCGAGCTGCGTGGCCTGGAAGGCCTTTTCGAGAAGCCGTTCCTGGCGAATATACGCAATGCTCTCGCTCACGACGCGCTCGGGGTGCGCGAGCCCGAGTTCCGGGATGTGGAAGCGATCGTGCGGCTTGCCAGCCATGGACCCATCGTCCTCGTCACCATCCCCAAGTCGGCCGTCGCGTTCCGAGTCGTCCCGATAACTCCCGCACCGCGGTGTGCCGTCGACCCACTCCCCTTCGTACACCTTGCGCGTCGCCCGGTAGTAGAACCGCCCCGGGCCTTCCTTCTTGTCATGCATCCAGTGGCCGTCGTACCGGTCGCCATTGGCTAGATCAATCACAATAAACCCATTGGTCAGTTCCCTCTACTCAGACGCCACGTGCCTCTATCCCAACCGTACGCAGGTGGAGCACGCCGTGGCCCGAGCGCTGGTTCTTGAGCCACTGGCCTTCGTAGATTGAGTGGTCGGCAAACACCATGCGGCCGTAACCCTCGCGCTGGTTGCGTGCCCACTGGCCGTCATATCGTCCGCCGTCCTCAAAGAAGAACGTGCCCTCGCCGTGGCGCTTGTCCCCACGCCAGTCGCCGGCATATTGCTTGTGGGTTTTACCCTCACTGCTCTTCCCCTTGTCCTTGTCAGTGCCGCCGCCGCCGACCCACTGCGTTCCTTTGCCCGCGCGCTTGTCGTGCACCCACTCGCCTTCGTACTTGCTGCCGTTGGCGTATACAAAGACCCCGTAGCCGTGCTTTTGTCCGTCGAGCCAGTCGCCCGTGTACTTGCCCGTGACTGTGTACTCGACGCGCCCGACGTTCGCACCCATGTCGGCGTGGCTGCTCGGCGTGGTGCTGCTGCTCGATGGCCGAGTCGATGTCGACGGCTTGCGGTGGCTTTGCACCCAGTAGACCGAGTGGCGTGGGCCATTGCGAGACGCGCGCTTGTCACTGAGACGGCTTCGAGCGGCATCGGCTTCGCCACCTCCAAGGCGACGCATCGACGCCATGGCTGCTGGGTTCCCACCACTAACCATGCTGTCCTTACGTCTCAACTACGTAATGTGTGCCCCTTTACTCTCTGCCTTAGGGGGAACCGGCCCGGGGTGTGGAGATCAAGAATAGCTTGCCTTGGAAAGAGATCCTGCAGTACAAATCCCAACTCAAAACACCAAAGGCTTGCATCTAACTCTACGTGCCACTCCGTGTTTATAAACCCCGTTCTTGGAGTGTGAGCCTTTTCCCTCGCATGGGAAAAACTACGATCGCTTCTTCCTTTTCGTTTGCTGGACGTAGCGGGGCATGGAACCATCTCTTTTATTATTGGCTTCTCGCTCCGCGTCGATTCAATTCGATTCGGTTCGACCACAGATGCGCCGACATCTCTACTCGCCGTCACGCGTCGTGAGCGACCTGTACATGTGCGGACGGCGGTCCCGCACGAGCCCCCAGCTCGCCCGTCGAATATGGAACTTTTCCAAGTCAAAACTCTCGACCAGCACACCTTCCGACTCGCGGTCCGCAATCTTGAGCTGTCCACCCAACGACAACAGCCATGCGGTCAGATTTAGAACCTTCATCATCCTCCTTCAAATCGATATCGCACCATTTCACCCGTCTGTCCCGTGATAAACGACGAGCCGCAGAACGTGACCTGCACGCCGTCCACGAGCTCCGTGCCCACGCGGTTGCTGGCCACGACGGGCACCATACTGGCGGCTGAGTGGCCCTGCATCACGCGCTGCCACTGGTCCCGCGCGTCGTACGTCGGGTCATACTGGTTGCTGCCCATGGCGCTGGGAAACAGCAAGATCTCGGCGCCCTGGAGCACGAGCGCGCGCGCCACTTCCGGATACCACTGGTCCGAGCCAATCGCAATGCCCACGCGGCCATAACGCTAGCACAATCCATCATACACGTATACAAACACAGATGAGATCATCTCGTTTCCAGTAGAGCTGCTCATTGGGTCCTCAGCGGGTCCAACTACGTACCGTTTGCCAACACTTGATGGGCTCCTCGGACGGCGCGAAGTAATACTTTTCATT
Source organism: Pythium phragmitis (assembly GCA_023335925.1). Classification (NCBI taxonomy): domain Eukaryota; phylum Oomycota; class Peronosporomycetes; order Pythiales; family Pythiaceae; genus Pythium; species Pythium phragmitis. The sequence goes on along the minus strand of JAADVZ010000732.1, from coordinate 6,183 downwards.
GTATCCGAGACGATCTGTAGAGCCACCCACAACCATACGAGTCGGGTCAGTTTTATATCCCACATAGAGACAGAGCAAGCGAGAAATCTCGCTGGTCGTCACCTACCGCCAATGTGCATTTTGCGGACGACCCCAAGCACGGCACCGTCGGCGTCAATGACTGCGCACGAGTTGTAATACGAGTTGCGGTATCGCTCGAAAAAGCAGATCGGAATGACGACTCGGAGCTCCTTGGCGAGCAGCGCCATGCCCTGGACAAGCGCCGATTCTTCGAGCGCCGTGGCCAACTGGAAATTGCTCGCGTTGAGCTCGATCGGAAAGAAGGAAAACTGGAATAACTCCTGGAGCAACACGATCTGCGCGCCGCGCGACGACGCAATGCGCACGAGCGACTCGGCCTTTTTGATGTTTTCCTCGGGGTTGCCGCAGCTCATTTGCGTGGCCGCGACCGTCACAATCTACTCGCACACGCATGGCGAGACCAGACCGCGTTAGAAACCTCCTTTCCTTCAAAGAAAGAGAGAGAGAGGGGGGGACAAAGAGAGAAAACCTTACGCGTTCGATGGCGGCGGTCGGCGCCTTGAAGCCCGGCAGCACGGGCGGCATGCCCATCGCGGCGCCCGACCCCGCCGAGTTGGAGCGGTGGGAGTTCCCCCCGTGCATGGTGGCACCGCGAGAAGGCGCGAGAGAGAATGACGTGGTTGACACGAGGGGGTGGCGAGCGACGCCGCCGAGACCGAGAAGGAAGGAAGGCTCTTGAGTGAGCTGCTGCGAGGGTGGCGTAATGGGGAGGTCCGAATTTCTGTGAAGAGACTTTCCGGAGACTTTCCCACAGTAGCCGCGTCAGAACCACAAGGCCCCTTTGATAAATGATATCTTCGGTGATGATCAAATTCGAGAAGTGTATTAAATCAGTATACAAATGTGTAAAAGAGGGTGATATACTGATGTAGAAAAGGTTGTCTGCTGGGCCATAAGTTCCATGGCATGGCTCTAGGATCCCTCTGTGTACAACTCGGACTTTCCATTTGTCGCCGCCGGGATCCATGTGCAACATTGCGCCTGTGTGTGTGTGGTCGTCAATCTCTACCATGGGCTTTTCGCCTTTGAGACAGTGGAGGCGTTCGTGTCACAGCAGCAAAGAGGGAGATAGTGGGTTCCACCTTCTAGATATAGTTGTACTGATATCCATAGTAATAAACCTCTGTACCATCAGCAAATGACGCCGAGGTGGGTCGTGCGCGGGTACGAGGTCTGCAGTTGCGGCCAGTGGACGACAAACTCGTCCACGACGTAGTAGAGAAGCCGGCCCGACAGCGACAGGCTCTGCACGCGCGCAAAGCTCTCGCAAAAGACAATCTTCGAACGGCGCCGTTCGAGGCCACAGAACCGCAAGAGCAGCACGGCCGCGACGATCGGGATACACGTGCCCGGTCCATTACAGAGCACGAGCTGCGGGCGCGCGGCGTACACTTCGCGGAGACAGACGCGGAACGCCTTGAGCGTCGTGCCGACAGACGACGACCACGACTGGCCGACCTCGCGGCTGCGCGGGATCACGAGAAACGCGTCGCGCGCCGTGGGTTTCCAGTCGAGCTGAGTCTTTTCCTGGCTCGTCTTGTCAGTCGCGGCGACCACGAACGTGATTGGTGTGTACACGTCTCGCTGGAGCCGCTTAATGAGCTTGAGCATCTCGGTCGTGTGGCCGCCCGAGCCCAGCACGACCATCGTCGGCACTGTGTCATTTGGGGACTTCTTCTTCTGCTGCTGCTTCTGGCGCGATGCGTACGCGTGCTGAGACAGCTTCAGACGCGCTGGTACAAGCACGAGCCATGCGCGAAGAAGCACGGCCACAGCGACAGCGATAGTGGCCGCTGCTGCATACACCAAAAGCGTCTCGAGCGAGACTGACGAACGGGAGCTCACCATGATGCCTTCTGGGGGCTGGCTTCTTTTGAGGTCCAGAAAGATTGAAGACTGGGAGACCACCAGTGTTGACAGAAGGTTGCGCGAGTGTATACTCGTTTCTATTGGGCAAATTATACAGACGAACATGGCTACAGTTTGCAGAGTTAGGCTAGCTTACTCATTAGCATAGCCGCATTTTGGGCTCCATTCTCAAACCTGTGACCCATAAACCCGATTTGTGATGATGGAAGTATTCTTGACCAGCAACTCGGGTCGTGCGAATGGCTTCTCTCTCTGCACAGCAGGCCGGCACTACCCTACGCGGACATCGTGGGGCTCTACAGAGCACTGCAGCCGCCTCCGTCGTCACCACGCAATGCTTCGCGAAAGTCCGGTTTCAATGGAGAGTCTCGTGCCCGTAAAATTGACCACCCGAACACCCAAGAGCTCCCGGCAATGGACGACGAGGCCAGCGAGCCAGTGTGCGTGGCGCCGATGCCGCTTGCGTGGAGCGAGTTCCAGCGCGTGTATGGTGGTGACGCCGGGCTCTCACAGCGCGATTTGCTGGCGCTGTACGAGCGGCAGAAGCGTGCGTGGACGCCCATCGCCATGCACCCGCCACCCGACCCGACCCCAGCGCCAGTGCACTCTACGGCAAAGCCGCATCCTGTGGAGAGCAAGACGTTGGCTCCCTCACCGTCGCCGCCGACCCAGAATCTGAAGCCCGTTGCGACTGTGATGGAAGAGATTGATCGGGAATTCCGTCGTGCGAATGACTTTCGCGCGCGCGGTGGCACACGCTCGAGAGGACGTGGAGGCCGTCCTTTTGGGGGCGAGAGGCACGCACCATCGCAGGCATCGCCTACAGCTCAGGTAACTGGAGTCCCATCGACACACGCGGCATAGCCGCAACCATTCTGGACCGTGGGGTTTTGTCGGCCACTTCCTGAGACTGAGCCCACTCAAGCGAAGCTCCGTTGACAACTCGCATCCCGCGCGTTCAAAACGATGCCTGGTTCGGACGTTTTGGATCCGAAGGATCTGTTGCGCGTGACGGATTTCAGCGGCAGTGACATCTCCCACGAAGAGATCGCGGCCCAGTTCAAGTTGCTCTCCTCCATGGACCAGAGAGGGCGAGTGCTCGAGGTGCCGTCGACTTTCTCCGCTAATATTGTAGACGTGAAGAAGGGCATTACGTTTCGGGACACGAGTGAGGCTGGCCGCATGTTCTTTGATGTGCGAGGGCACGAGCTGTCGCAGGAAGAAGTGCAAGCTGCTCAGTACGACCTCAGGACCGCAAAGCCAAGCGGTGTCACAGAAGAGCCCAGCACGAGGTCTCGTTAATGTGGCGCCTCCCTCATCATCGACATCAGCACGTGTGCCTCTATCTCGGTTCGGCCTGAATGGGGCCAAACTTGTTGCGACGTACCCTCCATCCACTGAGCAATTGCCGCGCGTGAGCTTTCCGTTCGCGCGACCGTCGTATTTCGATCAGGGGAAGAGAGTTTTCATTGTCGACCCAACTCTCTCCCCAGTGGCGCAGCGTGCGCCTCACCGCAAGCCTTTTGCCGCGTATCCTCCGTCCCGGAGCGACTCCCACGCGCCCCGTCTCCGTTCACGACGACGTCCCAGCATGCTCGCTTCGTTCGATCGACGCAGCGATTTGTCCACTGGAGACCTCTGAAGAGAACCAACGCCTCACCGGCCAAACCTCCATTTGCTGCATACCCACCCAGCACTGAGTCACTTCCTTGGATCGAGTCGCAGGATGAGATAGATACTCCAGTGCGCTCCCACAAAGTTCTCGGCAGCTTTGGCTCTCTCGGTTTGGCGATGACGTCACCCAAGTCGAGCTTGGAGATGCGGTTGGTGGATCCCGAGATGTTACTATTCCCACTCATTTCGTCTCTCCGGCAAGAAGCTGAAGGGCCATGTGGTAAGGAATCCAGCATGAACGAAGAGCAAGACGATACAGAACCTTCGATTGATACGTTGATCAACGTGGGACACAAGCTGTCGGTCGTTTTATCGCAGTCGTACGAAATTCCTTGCAATGTCGCTGGAGTGGACTGGACGGCACCGGAGGAACCTCCGGAGCTCGAAGGGGCTGCGCATGATGACTCCGTCTCTACTAGTACCAGCGAGACCAACGAGGCGCACCAGCGATGCCCAACTGTCCGACCGCTGATCCAGATCCGCCAGCACTCGCCACCGAAATGCCAGGCACGCGATCCCTCAAGCTGCTTCCAAGTGGACAGTATCTGAAGCTATCTCTAGACGAGAACGCGTCCACAGAAGTTCTCGGGACGTGTGTGTCTGGCGCTCTAGTCCCCGGCAAATGCGTTGCCGTCAGTATTCTTGATGCACCGCATGAGAGTGTGGAGACTGAATTCAACACGCTCGTCACAGCTCTAGCACGGGCTACCGCCGCCAATGCGATGACGGCGCGGATTTATGGTGCTGTGTCGCTCTGTGAGAAAACGCAAGTCGGCATCGTGCGTGAGCAGCTGGATAATTGGCGCCCTCTCGCTAGCGGAGACCAACTCTCGGAGACTCGGAAACTGCAGGTGCTCATTCAGGTCGCCGAAGCGGTCGCAATTATCCATGCCGATGGTGTTGCTCACGGAGACCTGAAGCCCGCGCACGTGCTGATGCAAGACAATGGTACCAACATAAGTTGGATCGTGTCGGCTGGAGTCATCTGCGGACACTTGTTGCATCGACTCAGTATGTTACAGTAAGCGGCACCTTCCCACAGTGCTTTCTCCACTGCACGCCAGCGTACGCTGCGCCAGAGGTTCTGCAGGGAGAGCTGTCAAAGAGCGATTTGCAAGGCTGGATAAAGAGCGACATTTACTCGCTCACAGTGATTGCGGCGGAGGTGCTGCTTGACCACCGGCCCTGGGAAGGCGATACACCCATGTACATCTGGAATGCTGTCACGAGACGCGAGAACCGGCCATTCAACGTTGGCGAAATTCGTATTGCAGTCAAGACATGCCACGCGCTGGAGTTGCTGCTGCGTCGAGGCTGGCATCAAGATCCAGCGCACCGACCGTCCGCATCTGAACTCGCTCAAGGTCTATCCGCGTTGCAGCCATCAGTTGGTTGGTAAAGAAGAGCATTGTCCGTTAAGGTAAAATATGAGGTCGTTATGGATGTCCATATGGCGGAGCATGAAGTCCTTATAGCAAAATATGAGGTCCTTATGGCCAAATTTGACATCCTTATGGTGAAATATGAGGTACTTATTGCAAAATATGAGATCCTTATGGAAAAATACATGTATGAGATCATTGTGTGCGGCAAAATGTGAGGTCCGTATGTAAAATATGTGGACCCTATCGCAGAATTCTAAACGCTTATAGCAAATTTTGAGATCCTTATGGCAAAATTCGAAACCCGTATGGAGAGTGTAGTATGGTAGAAGTGTATCAGATAGCAGTACGGGAACATGTGACTATACATAGAAAACGTCCAGAGAAAGTACAAATCATACCTTCTCGGCCTTATGGCTAAGATCAAGTGTAGTATCTGTTCTAATCAGTGTGAAAACTGATTTCGAGGGGACAACCCTCGATCAATTTCACATTTATTTCTGGACATGGTTTGGTGATCGACAGCTTGCTGTTCGACATCGGACCAGGTTTCCCGGGGCTTACACTCTTCCCCGGCGAGGCCGACTACATCTGATCCACCTCCAAAAGAGAGCCTCTGCGCCCACCCTCCTCGCTACCATGCGCCTTTTCTGGCCGCGTGAGCGCTCGCTGTCCACCGACAGTGAGTGTTCCACGGCCAGTGAAAGCAGCGCGCCCGGTGGACCCGCTGGCGGATCCGCCGTTGGACAGGCCGCCTGAACCCACTGTGTCTCACAACACACGGGATGGGCATGACCAGTCCGGTGACACGGCTGGCAGCCGTGGCCCGACGTTCAGTCACCACGCCGACGACGCCGTGCCGCCCACCCATGACCCCACCGACACCCACGACGCCGACCCAAGCATCACCGCCGTGTACCCGCACAGTGCACGCTCTTTTGAGTGTACCCTGTGCGAGCACACAGCTCGCGACTTTGCGGCGCTGACAGCGCACCGCAGATCCGCCCACCGCGGGGCCCGCTTCGTCGACTGGTTCGCGGCCGGCTGCGCATGCGCCACCGCGTTCCCAGTGCGGGCCCTTGCCGCCAGACACGCCTCTCGTTGCCCACCGGCACAGCGTGCTCGGTCCCGCCTGCGTGCGCCGTCGTTCGACGCAGAAGCACCAAGCATCACGTCG